>JACEGR010000781.1:0-218025 GCA_014170235.1 Listronotus bonariensis
AAAATTGCTTAATCTGTAAATTAATAAGTCAAGTTAATAAAAGCAAAATATTTCTTAAAAATAAAAACAAATCAAAATAATTTGTTAGACAACGTCGGTCAACTTCTTGGGATTTTTACTGGTCTTTGGTTCTTCAAAGCAAAATTAAATATGTCTTGTATACATTTTGAAAAACTACTTTAATTTTATAGAAGAAAGTAAAAAGAAGTAAAATACTGCGTCAGATAATACTTTAATTAATACTAGTAGCATGGAGTATTTTAAGCACCATTTACAAAGCGCGACTAATTAAGGGTTAATATTGGACCATAGAAAAGGGTTAAATTGAGGGTTAAATTAAAAAATACATTAATTTATCACTTGTTTTTTATAAATATGTAAAAGTAAATTTATTTTACTAAGTAATAAGTGGATAATGTATGTACTTACTAGTAATAAAATCAGTAAATGCTAAAATGAAGGGTATAAAATGAGTAATGACAATATGTATTTATTTTTAGGCTGGAACTCAAATTGGATCAGCCATGGATACTTCTAGAACGTCCATGATTAAGTTCAGCTCTTTAGCAGCAGAGGGCAATAATGACTCGTCAAAAAGAATGATTTGCAATCGTACTTTGTTACGAACAACGGAATGTATGAACACAAGTGTTTTGGATTGTGCAGTTACCTTTACATGTGACAAAAATGTTTGCGTATATGGAATCCAGGTAAACAAGTATAAAAAATAATTTTAGAAATTTTTCTTTTATTTAAGATCTTTGAGTCTTAGTGGTATTACAGTAATTTTGGAATTACAGTTTAAGTTTAAACTGTGTGTGCATGACATACATTTTGTATATGGGACCTATTTTATTCTTTATTTGTTTTCTGTGAGATTACATTTAAACAAAATATGATTTGTCTTTTCTCCAGAATAAAATAATTAAGTATTCTGTCCTTGCAAAATATAATAAAAGTTAAAATTACTTTAAAAGAAATAAAATAATGAAATATTTAATATAAAGATACTTACGATACAAAGGTTTATTAGCTCTCGGTTGAAGTTATTTTAATCCAATAAAATAAAATCCTAACATGACGCCAGGCTGGAACTGGGCTAATGATTGCGTCTTAAAAATGTGGTAAATAGTTTACCACATTTTTGGTAAACAATTTAAAGGATTTTCTTTTTTCAAAAACCCACTAATAAATTTTGTTTTTTAGGTTCCAGCCCAAATTCCAATGGATGAAGAAAGGCAAAACCAGGTAGTATATGCAGAACTCTTATATGCCCATTTACTTGATGCTGAAGGAAGTCGTTTGACATACACACATTTCACCAGTCGAGTGCACTATCACTCCCTAATTGAAATATCTTTTAACAGGCCAGTTTATATCCAAAGGAATAAGGTATTTTTTTTTAATAGTATACTGGCTGTTAAATATTTTAGGGGCACCATTAGGATCTCGAAGAGGGAAAGAGATACAGGGTTGGTTAAATTGAAGAAAAGTTGCTCATTTTTATTTTAAACAATATTTCCTTTTAAATAATTTAATTTTTTTCAAAATTTAATTAAAGAGATATTTTTAAATGAATAAGACAATATCATTGCCACTTTTTCTGTTCCATTAAATGAATCATGGTCAGCTGCCTGGCTGATCTGATGATGTCACTTCGTCTTTTAGCAGCCATTATTCAACTTTGTTTCTTTTTTATTAAGCGGAATATTTGGTTTTAAACTTAATAAAACCCTATTTTAATTGTAAATCAAACGACATGACTATGGTGACCTACAGGACATGACATATCACACTTAATGTTTATGCGACGTTTCAGACCAAAAAACCGTTTTTCACTATTTGGCCATTAAAAATAACAATTTTATTTAAAACCATTTTCAAAATTTTTATTTAAAGATAAGTATGCGTCCATTTTTATTATCACTACCTATTATTATCCTTTTTATTTATTTATTTAAAATCCGTCAGTCAGTATTTTGCAATTACAAATAACGATTTTATCCGAAACGTTCGGGTAAATTTCCGTTCGCAGGTAAGTATGCATCCATTTTTTTATAAGAAGCTATGATAAAGTTTATAGAGGCGTTTGATGAAATTAACTGCCTTATATTAATATGTATAAGTAAATATATGAAAAATACATTAACCCTTGTGGCTTGTTAAGTAAATTATGAATAAATTAATAAATAAAAAGAATAATGATAAGTGGTGATAGAAAAAAATAGATGAATACTTCAAAGGGAAATTACTATGATTCTTTGAAATAAAATTAAAATTTTTAACGGCAAAATAATGAATGATGTTTTTTCGGTTTGTAACGGTGTATAAATGTAAAGTGTGATATATCGTTGCATTTAGAATCAAAATACGAGTTTATTAAGTTTAAAACCAAATATTCCGATAATTTAAAAATCAAAGTTGATGATAGTGGGCCAAAGACGAAACATTGGACCTTAAATATCATGAAATTATTTTATAGAACTGAAAAAGTGGCAATTATAATGTGTCTTTTGTTTTAAAATGTCTTTTTAAATAAACTAAGGAAAAAAATAAAAACTGTTTCCCAAAATTTCGTTTTTTTTCTGGATAATTTAGAAGTGGTTGCAAATATTTCAATTTTTAAAACAGAATATTTTCTATACCAATATTATAAACAGGTAAAGTTTGTTAATTTGTTTGTTTATAAGGGCTAATCTTCGAAAGTACTAAACCGATCATGAAAATCCTTTATTACAATTAAACAAGAAATATACTTAATATACAGGGTGTTATAAATTGGAGGAACACCATTAGGATTTCGGAGCAGTAAGGGATACTGGTTTGCTTCGTGGGGCATTAATTATATTTTTCCTATTTCTTGTTTAATTGTATTTTATTACAATTAAACAAGAAATAGGGAAAATATAATTAATGCCCCACGAAGCAAACCAGTATCCCTTACTACTCCGAAATCCTAATGGTGTTCCTCCAATTTATAACACCCTGTATATTAAGTATATTTCTAAACAGGTTTCATATTAGTAATGTAGGGATTTCAATGGTCAGGAAATAACCAGAAATTAGGAAAGTTAGGGGAATTATTGGTAGATCTGAAAAATTAACAAAATATCCTTAATTCATGGTATTTTACCAGTTTTCAAACTATTTTATCTAAAACGTAGAACATAAAGATCAAAGAAACATGAAATATACAGGGTCATCCAAATTAAACTTCCGCCTTTAGTAATAGTTAATATTTCCAGTAAAATCGCATTGCATTTACATACAACACCCTGTATATTTTATCACAATTTGAAAGATCTTTCAATAAGCTTTAAATTCACTCCACATGGAATATATCCATTTTTAACAGTAAACTAACATTTTATAAATTGTATCAACAATTAAAACATATTTTAAAGATCTTTACGAAAATACCATATTTTCTATATCTGTCTCTTATAGTTTTGTAGATATGGTCATACAGATCTAAAAACTAGTAAATAACATCTCCATTTTATCCACGGCACTAAGCTTAGTGCTTATTTAAATAGTCACAATCTGGAAACCATACAAATTCTTGCCAATGCTATAATAGAATGGAATCAGCCACAAAATAATCATCATTTTCACTTTAGCCTTCAAACACTAAATACTTGCATTCAAGCTACAAAATTTCTTTCTAAGCATAATTCCTTATCCCCAAAAAATAATTTTTTGTTCAACAGGAACCTTGAGGATTTTTGACATTTTTGGGTGAGGGGTCTCAATTGTTTTTAATAACGTTTAAAAAAAATCACTTTTTTAGGATTTTTTTAAATTTTGAATACACATACTTATAAGTGTCCTCTACAGTATATCCGCAAATGTGCCAAAAATTTAAATGTTTAAGAAAGTTATGTATGGCAACTGCTTTTACTTGTTAAAAAAACAAGAATCACTTTGAGAAATTTGTTTTGTTTTGTACAGGGCCGCCAAAAACTAGAAAAATGTGAAATGGACCAAAACAACTACCTTTATTTTTAATAATTAAGAAAAATGTTTAATTTAAAAGGTTTTTAGAATTGAATAAAGATCCCATATCTGAAATTTTACATAAAATAAACAAAATTTTGTTTTTAGGATTATATTTTTTAAATCATGTTTTAATAGAACATAATAATTATTGTGAAAGTTTGTCAAATATATTTAAGTACAAAAAAGTAAAACCAGGTAAATTACGTAAAAAGGGTGTAAAACATGAATAAAATAATATAATACCAAAAAAATGTTTTTTCCCTTTTTTTTATTTGAAGTTTCAGATATGGAATCCTTATTTTATTCTTAAAACCTTTTTTATTTGTCATATTGCTAAATTAGTAAAAATAATGGTAGTTTTGTCATAGGTTCATGCTTTGTCCATTTTCACATTTTTGTAGTTTTCGGAGACCCTGTACAAAACAAAACAATTTTTTATCGCGAATTTTGTTTTTTTAAGAAGCAAAAGCAGTTGCCATACACAACTTTTTTGAACATTTAAATTTTTGGTCCATTTGTCCTATTGTAAAGTCCATCCGTGGACATACTGTATACATAGGATTTTTTTAATAGGCCTTGCAGGACTAAATTTTGAGATATAAACTTTTAAAATTTGCAAATTTAACATGTAAGTCCTATCCTGACGGACGTTTTAGGGCACGTTTAATTAAATATTATTTTAACTTTTCTTAGAGTTTTTACCAAAAACTGAGAATCAATAATTGAGGATAAAAACAAACGTTTTTCTTAAAAAATAAACACCTATTAGCGGTACTTGTACATATATGAGGTATCACAAAAAATATGAAGTTTGCTCAAGAGGAAATTACTATTATTTTTTACAATATCGAAAATTTTTATATATAAAAATGTTTTTGAATTAAAAATAGCTTTTAAATATGCAAACTTGTTAATTTTAGCTATTTTTGTAAAAAATAGAAAGGAAAAACCATTATTTTGGTCCCGAAGTGTTTTTCTTACATATTTAATATGCACGTAAAAACTATACCATTAGTTTGTTACGTGCAACTTCGATGTATCGACGCCTCTAGAGACTTTAATGATCGTATTACTCCTTGGGAACGTCCTTAAGTTAGTTATCTACTGTAATTATTAGTAATGCAAAAGATCCAGTACTAATGGTGTGCCCATAACATACATGATATTACTGAGTGTTCTGGTTAGTGTATATTAAAAATATAGGCTGGCGTTCAACAGAATCTTCAGCATTTACATTATTTTCTATGTAAAATCTAAATTATACTTCTCAATAATGTGTTTAACTTATTTCTAGGTTTATAAAGTAGGTGTGGTATTAAATAAGATTGGCTGTTATCCTATTGGTACCTACCCGAGTCAGTCTACATGCAATGGTGTCACTTTTACGTTTTCTCAGGGCCAGGGTGGAGATTCAGTAAGAGATGGCTTGATTAGGTCCATTATTTTCTCAATACCTCCCGTCAACAATAGTGTTAACAACAATCCTGGAATATCGGGGATAGCTGGAGATCATAATATGCAACCGAGTATAATTTAATATTTGGTCTTTATCAGTTAAGATATTTTAATTGTAATGATTGCTGTTGAAGAAAAATTAGTTTACATGACAAACAGATATTCTTACATTTAAAAGAACAAAAGTGAGATAGTGGACAGATAAAAAATTTGGCAGTAAAGCATTTAAAAAGTTATTTTTTTGTAATATCTTACATTTGATAAGCCACACATAACCGCACCGAGCTTGTACAGGCCCCGGGTAAACAATGGTAAGGGAAAGTGAGTAAGATTGATTGAAAAATTTAAAAAGTTTTTATGCCCTCAAAATATTAAATATATTTTTTTAAGCTGAGTCTATTGCATTATGTATTAACATTATAACTACAGCTCCTAAACATAACTAACATGGATTTTTCTACTTACCTCTGTTTAGGGTTAACAGATAAAAACTTTTTCATCCAGGACAAGCCTTTAAGAAAATCCGAACGTTATATTTTTTAGCAAGCTTTTGTTGACTTGTTTTCTCCAGAAGTTAACAAAAAATTTCCAAGACCAGAAGTTCCCGCTTAAGCTTTTAACATTTGTTTGTGCTTATCGTTTGTTATATGGGTCTTAATACTTAGCTTACCCTTATGGGCAATTGATATTAAATAATTGCAAATTTTGCTTATTAACTCGCTACTGGTCTATTCTTTCTTAAAGTACATTTGCATTTCGGCATTACAAAAACTTTTTTAAACCTTTAAAAGGATGTGGAATCAAAAATTAGGTCACTGAAATAGCAAAACTCGTAAACTGCGTGACGTAACCATAACCACTTGGAAAATAATGTAAATAAATCTATTGGTGATTCCCCTAATTCTTGCTGCCGACCTTAGCCAACTGCCGCATGCCAAATTAGGTAAGCGTTTGACACCGCGCCTTTTTGTTCGGCTAAAGGTTTTTTTTTAATCTTTGGACAATTTATGAAACTTGAAAGCCTAAATAATAACGTACCGTGGGTATCTTAAGCATGGTAAGGGGAAGTTTGTTAACACGGGACATAAAAACTTGTTGATTTGGGGGAGAAGGAAAGAGCTCCGCTGGCAGCAGGTTCCACATTCTAGAAACTCTAGGAATAAAAGAACGAACCAAGTGGGAAGTTCGAAGCCTGTCCAGTAGGACCGTATAGGGATGCATACGTGCGGCGCCACGAGTCTCTCTGTTGGAAGTTGCAAGTGGAGGAACTATATTGGACAACTCGTTGGAGCAGAAGCCGTAAAAGTATCTATAAAAGAGCGATGGATCTCCTACAGGTCGACGATGGGCAAGAGAAGGAAGTCTTTCCGTAAGTAAAGGATCATTAATAAGACGAACAGCTCTTCTTTGAATGGCATCAAGAATGCTAAGTGTTGTGGGTACGCCATTCCCCAGACATGAGAACAATATTCCAGAAAGGGAAACAGACAAAGGTGTATTTACACCAGTGTGGAGTGAACCGAAATACTACAGAGTTTGAAATAAACAGGATATAGAATGTAGAGAAGAAATTTCTTTCTTTTAAGTTAAAAAGTCCAGCCTCTAGACCATTAAAAAAAATAAACTGTTAAGCAATCTTATAGTCTATTTAAAAAGTATTAATACTGATTTTGATTTAGCAGCAATCAAAAACTTTTTTTATTTTTGTATTTTGATTTTTTTTTACTGTATATATTTTATTTAGTCATAGATCTAGAAAAGTATGTTAGGTTAGCAATTATTTTCACCAAATTTTCAGCAATTTAGTTGGAAAAGCTATGCGTAAATAAATTGCAATTTTGCTTTAAGTCTTAAATTATTTATCAAGCTTTATTTTAAAGTTTAAAAAAACCCTTAAACTATTTTTAGGATAATCTGTTATTAAAAAATGGAATTGGTGAATTTTAAAATGTTTAACAGATTTTGTTTTGAAAATATTGTAAAATTTTTTAAAGGTGTATAATAAAATTATATTACCAAAAACCTTTATTTTGTACTACCTGAATTTGCACCTTACAACCCAGACAGCACTCGACCACCCTGGTACAGTCTAACGTCATCCCGACAAGGCTCAGTGTGTATACTATGTATATCCCAACTCCTGGATATCATGGTTATTGGATATCCAATGGTTCTCCAAGTGGGACATTTATAGACCGCAATAGGCCAGCCTTTCGGGGTACCCTTAGAAAATACTATAAGAACTAGCTGTGGTAGGCTACCCTGTTGGGAAAACCTTAGGAAATCTATACAGTAAATTACATTTTATGATTTTGGATATCCTGAGGCCCAGATATCCCTATAGGCTATTCTATAAGGATATTCTTGGGAATATCTCCTAGAAAATCAAAAAGATAACTATAGAAAATATTGTAGGGATAGCCCCAAGAGATCCTGATAGGAAAGCCGCAGGGGCGTAGTTACCGCCGTATCAATGATAAAGGGCCCCCGAGCTATAGGGGCCCCCAATGTGTGTAAGCAAAAAATAGTGGTAGAAAAGTTTAAAATTCTCGGTTAAATTGGAAAAGTGGGGCCTTTTTTTATTTTTATTTTTGATAGGAACGAAAAAAGCAATGCTGAAATAAGAAAGACAATGTTTTTGGAAAGTGAGTAATACCTTTTCTTTTTGGTCTTCAATTTTTTTGGCCCCCTAAATCATTGTGATATGGGGTCCCTTTAAGGCAGGCTACGCCCGCCACTGGGACTGGGGATCTCATTTGGATAACCTCATGGGATCTCATGGATAATTTCAGGGCATCCCATATGGATAACCTAGTGAGATACAATACGGAACCTTAGGTGGATGTTATTTATTTGGGTACACGCCAAGTCAGATTAAAGCAACAAATAACCCAAAAAAAAATAAAATAAGCAGCTAAGAAACTAAAAATTGACGTTTCGGTAGCAAGTCTGCTACCATTGTCAAGATAAAATTGAATACAAATAAAAAAATTAAAAGTTAACTTTTATATAGGTTTAACATATTAAAATTTAAGCTTAGTTTCAGGATATTCTGAAAATGTGTTAGACATTAAATGTCAAATTTTTGGGTTTTTTGGTTTGGTACCCAAATAAATTACATCCAGTTACATCTATCAAATGAATCCGCCGACCAAGACTAACGTACCGTGGGTGTCTAACTTCTTTATTTACGAGCAAAACCCATGCATTTACAAATTTACATGGTTTACAAATAAATTAAATATGCACAAATAATTAAGGTGACGTTCCGTAAGTTAACCAAAGTTTACCGACCGGTAAATAGCGGTTTGACAGCGGTAATCGGTAAAAGCGGTTCGTTTTGGTACTCTTTGGTTTATGTAAATTAGTATTTTGTGATTAACCCAATTTTTTACATTTGACATTTTTTTCAGAAGTTTTAAAATAATAAGACGCTTATGTAGCCTTAGCAAGATTAAAATTATTTTGTACAGTGGCGTCTCAGTGGGTACCACAGACTGACTTTTTATACTTTTATATTACTCCTCCTTTTTGTCAAAGTGCCTTTAATATTATTTTTTTAAATCTAAGCTAAATTCAAATAAAATATAAAAGCCTAAAATAGGAAAAAAGTCAATGGCTTATGTTCTTTTCCTAATAAAATTAGCTGTGGTGCCCACATAGACGCCATTGTACAATAATTTTAATCTATTTAGAGCTTAATAAGCGCATTATTACTTAAAACAAGTCTACAAAATATAAACCAAATCGGCTTAATAAGGATTTTTTCCGAAAAAAGCAAGTCCGGACCTATGTTCATAAGACCTTTTTTCTGTAAAACGATATAAGGAATCACTTCTCGGGAATCACTTCTTAAAGTTTCGTACAGTAGTAAACACCCTGTATATACTTTTATATAATTTGGACTCAAAAGTATAAAAATATTCAACATAAACAAAGTGTTTATATCGACATTATAACAAAAAAGATTCAATAAACGAATCCACGAAAAACGATTGATGAGATATGGCCCAGATTCTTATCTTCTCGATAGGTGACGACTCAGTCGGTATCGAGTTCTCGACAAGTTCTCGATATACCTTTCGAAACCTATCGGTCCTATTTTCTCATCTGTTTTTACGTAAATAATTAATAGGATAAAGACTTATTTAATAAGGATACAGCCTAGTTATGGAACTCGCAAGATATCGACTCGTAATCGAGTTTCAAATAAGTTGAGAATCACCATTCGGTAGCGACTCGATACGTTACGTCTCGAGCATAGATCAAAGAATAAGGTCTCGAGACAGCTATTAAGAATCCGCCTGAAGGTCACGACATTCGCCATATTGGCTAGCGCGGCTGTGACGTCAAGTCGGGCCATTTGCGGCCATGTTTGATTTTAGGCAGATCAGTGGCGTAGAATTAAGGAGAAAACAAAAAAGAACTGTATGTTGTAAACAAAATTTATTGGATTATTTTAATAGGCATAACCTAAAACAAAAACGTGGTTTAAATATTGAAAATTAAAAATTATCAAAGCGACGACAGGACGATGAGGTACCTGGCGGAGCAAAACATTTTCCATGGTTCCGTAAGTCAAAAACTTTGTATACAAGTTGTCCGCTAATGAATGGTACACAGAAAAACCACAGATTCCTTATGCCAAAATATTAAGGTTTAACCAAACATACCTAATATCCAAAAGTTTATAATAAGGAAGATACGGGGGTGTCAGAGTAAAAAGAAAAAGTAAATTTATTTCGATAATTGTTCCCCCTTTTTAAATATCTTAATAAAACGGTATCTCGGGGTTTTTAAACATTAGCTTTTCAGATCGAATATTAATTTTTGTGTGTAGGCTAGAGGGCGATGGGTACACTATTTAAAATTCTCTAAAATTACCCAATTTTTTGTTAATACTCTGTATGTATGTAAACTAGTAAGCTGTAGTATGCTTTCTGCACAAAAAAGGTATACTTATTAAGAATCGGTCTTGACAACCGTTTTAAAGGTATTCACGTTTTAGTTGTTCAGTGCACCCGAAAGTATATATGTACCTTCAATAACATTGTATTAGCTATAATTACAACTGCTCAGATATAAATAGCTGATAGCTAAAAACTCCTGGACCTTATATAGACTTTGTATTTCCTTGGTCTCTATCCAAAGTCGGTCTACATCAAGGACGATACACACAGTGTGTGTATAGTCGTTGGGTCTATATAGGGTCGCGACATTCAGCCATATTGCTTTGACGTGTTATGACGTCACATCTCCCATTTCTCGGCCATGTTGTTCAGTGCCGGAGGTATACAGTTTATTGTATTAGTAGAACAACCGTTTACACAACAGTTTTTAATTATTATTAAGTTGTAAATTCTTTTACTTTAAATAAAAAACATTTGGAATTACATCTTTCAATAAATATCACTTCCAAAACAATGCAAAATGAAATGCGCAAATTCTAGACGCCACTGGATTGATCATCAGCTTTGATTTTTACCCACTCTTGCCAACTTTTCTCCGAGAAGTGCCCTTCCTTGCGTCCCCGACCTCGAACCTCCTAAAAGTTGAGGATATGTCTATATAAGGTCACGACATTCGGCCATATTGCTTTGACGTGTTATGACGTCACATCTCCCAATTTTCGGCCATGCTGTTCAGTGCCGGAGATATACAGTTTATTGTATTAGTAGGAACAACCGTTTACACAACAGTTTTTAATTGTTATTAAGTTGTAAATTCTTTTACTTTAAATAAAAAACATTTGGAATTACACCTTTCAACAAATATCACTTCCAAAACAATGCAAAATGAAATGCGCAAATTCTAGACGCCACTGGATTGATATTCAGCTTTGATTTTTACCCAGTCGTGCCAACTTTTCTCTGAGAAATGCCCTTCCTTGCGTCCCCGACCTCGAACCGCCTAAAAGTTGAGAATATGTCGCAACCTTATAAATTAAACTAACCTTGGGTCTCTATCAACAATTTGGTGTATTCCTTTTATGCTCTAGAACCGCCCGGAACGACACCAAGGGTGTTCCTTTTACAATTTTTTGACATTTGTTCATGTTGTAGAACCGTTCTTGGCACTATTGACAGTTCAGAGAACGGTTCAGAACGGTTCTACAAGGTAAAAGGAATACACTAATTGCTGTATTCCTTTTGTGCTTCAGAACCGCCCGGAACGACATCATAAGTGTTCCTTTTACAGTTTTTGACATTTTTTCATGTTAAAGAACCATTCTTGACACTATTGACAGTTTAGAGAACGGTTCTACAAGGTAAAAGGAATACACTAATTGAGTGCAAACGGGAATCCTTACTCAAGGTTTTTAGAGACAAGGTGGCCTAACTTTTCATTTGATAGCCGATAGATGTGACGTCAACGATAGCCTTTTTAAAAAAATGTCGTTATTTCTTTATTGTTATGTAAAAATCGTGTTAATCGTGTTTATATATACTTGTGGGTGTAAACAGTGGATTAAAAAGACTTTAACAATTGTATAAACTATATTTTTAATTTTAAATTGGTTTAGAAAAGGACTCCCATGACGTCATAATATCAGCTGTTTACTGTCATATCGAAGTTGGGTCACCTTCTCTTTAAACACCTTGATCCTTACTGGCTCTAGCTTCGAACAGCTGTTTTTGATTGTTGTTTGACAATTGACAGTTATTTTTTATCACAACAAACGAGTTAAAACGTAAATTCCGGAGTTAAAAATATTTACTTATATTTTGCACAAAATTTAAGTTCAGTTAATACAAACTAAACAGTTTTCTATACGAAATGCCACCGAAACGCGTACCGAAAGTGACAACAGAAAAAAGCAGAGAAGAAGTTAAAACCAAACGACAAAAGGGAAAATCCTGATGCCGGTAAGTGCGAATGATCTTAACGCATAAATTACATTAATAGTGAAAAATATTTTGTTGGTTCAGTCACTAGTTGTCGTTTTTTTGTAATTTTTATTTATTTTTTATGAAATAGATAGCCTATTATTGGTTTGGGGCATTACTGAAGGGTGGTACCCAGTGGT
Source organism: Listronotus bonariensis (assembly GCA_014170235.1). NCBI lineage: Eukaryota > Metazoa > Arthropoda > Insecta > Coleoptera > Curculionidae > Listronotus > Listronotus bonariensis. Next base: position 12,482 of record JACEGR010000781.1, read on the forward strand.
ACCTAATCTTATATTGGTGATTATAGCATTAACATTACTATTATATGCCCAAATGCAAAAAGTAAGATTATTACTGACCGGAAAACCTGGTGAGAGTAGTCATATGTTTCATCAACACATTGCCTCAAACTACTGAGGAAAGGAAAATATTGTTACCCCAATTTGCAAACCTTGTAGTTCCAGAATTTATTAAAATCGAGCTTTTTGCATCACCCACTAACATGACAATAAACTAACCTATGAAACGAACATTACCCTAAAATCCCATACTTCTAGTCATTATATTATATAGCTATTAGGTAACAGTTTATTAAAAATTTAACATAGGAAATCATAGGTTAAGTAGGAAGTTTTTCTTATCTCCTGTAAAATATTTTGGAGATACAAGGTTGCAAATTAGGATAATAATATTTTTGAAAATATACAGTGTGGTGTCTACCTAGGTTGGCGTCATATTGGAAACTTTTTTATTATTAATTTAATGAAAAAAGTGATTCTTTATAAAAAGTTCTGCATGGTCCAAAACCTGAAATACAATCATCAAATATCAAATTGTGTTAGTCATCTACGAGGCTTGGCCAAAAATTTAATTTTTGCTTAAGAGTAAAGTAGGTACCTTTATTTTTGCGAATATTGCAAGTTGGTATCAAGAAAAATATTTAGAATTAAAAAATTATCCCTTAATATGCAATTTTGTTCATTAAAAAAAAAAAAAAAACTTTTTGATTTGTTTTCTGCCAAAAACAAGAAAATTTAAGTTTGTACATTAGGGCATTGTTCATTTTTCTTGTTTTAATAACAATAAATTTAAAAAGTTTTGGTGAAACTGTCCAATGATATTTATAATCATGAAATCGTCAGTATAAACGTAAAACTAACAAAGTAACAATTTTATGTTTTGGAGATTCGCAATTTTATATCAAATTTGTTTAAAAAAAGAAGGGAAAGCGTTTACAGTCATGTTTTATATTGCCATTAAAAGTAATGGATTCTATAAAGAAATGCTTCTAATTTTTACAAAAAAGTATTTATAGAACCACAAAAAAATATCATATAATTTTATACTAATGTGTAAAATAATAATACTAAATGATAGTCAAAAGTGAATTCATAACTGCAATTTTGTAATTATTTTAATACAGTAAATCTACGTTTTCGTATTACAAACAGCTATTAACCACAAATAGGTTTCGATATATTATAAAATTAATATATTTTAAGCAATAGGATTAATAAAATTATGAGTTTTGATTAATTTGTCCCAATGAGTAAAAAAAAAGGTTTAAGAACGACTATTTCAATAGAGTGTTTTACACTGGCAAAATGTCATAGCAACCTCGTGTTTTCTACTGGCAAAACTTTTACCTGGTTCTACCTTGATAAAACCAACAGGATGATATTTCAGTGGCAAAACTTAGTTACGTTAAAGTAAAAAACCATCGCCTTCTAGATGTTAGAATTGTACATAAATACACAAAAATTTAAAAAATCCATTTGGGAGCAGTTTTATCAGTTTTTGAAGAAGCGAAAATATAAGCTCTAGAAATCTACTTCCGTAATAGAGTTTCACGCCTCAATCGCTGCAGGTAAACCAAATTCAAAACCAGGCTTTTATTGAAAGGAATGGACAAACTATTGGTAATTTTAATAACTGTACATTTAATATAAATTGTGATAAAATATAAATTTTAATAAAATATATTCGTACCTTGTGAATATAATACCATGTAATGATGCATCAATTTAATTAAAGTTTGAAGTGTGTCTTGTTTTTCTCGTGAAATAGTCTTGTCGAATATCATTCAAGAGAAATTTTTAGGTAAAATATTTCTCTTGTTTTATTCAAGTGTGTTGCTTTTTGGTAATTTCGTACATGACATTTATTTAATACCACTCGCCTTCGGCTTCGTGTTATTATTAAAAATGTCATTCACGAAATTGCCAAACAACAGACTTTCATACATTCGAAATATTTTACCTAAATTGTGGATATCTTTTGAAAGAATGATTTTATGTAAAAAGTTAGGAAACCTTTTTGTAGAGCATTAAATTCCCTTTAAGAATCTGTGTTGTTCATTTTAATTTTTTTAATTTTTTCGTTAGTTACAAAATTTAAAAATATATCAATGTTTAAGCTTGATTATTCGACTCATCTGGCGAAATTTTTCAAAAAGGTGTTTTTGTAGGAAATTTAATTTCCTAAAGATGTATGTGCATACAATTTTGTTACTGTGATAGCAGGGCAGCATCGACCCAAAAATAAAAATCTAAAAAAGATAGACTCCAAATATCAATACTAAGGGCTCATATCTTCACGATATTTACTTTTTGTCACCTTGGACAATATTTTGGATGTATATAAAAAAAGTAGATTTTCTAGCCCAGTACCACAAAATACTAAAAAGGTGTCAATCATAGGTTTATACCATTTTTTATATAAAATAATAAAAGTTTTAAAAACAATAATTTTAACAAAAATAATTAAAGAAAAAAAATCAGTTTATATTCTAATTACGTGTGTGTTGCAACAATTTGCAGAAACAAAAATACTCATCTTAAAAAGTTTCCATACTTTTTCCACTACTGTATGTAGCTATGTACGTGAGAGAGGGCGTAACAAGCAGCAACATCAACTGTCCGGCAAGACCGAGTGATATCATACCTTTCGACTTTTTGGATTTTCTTAAACACGACGTCTACGCGAACAATCCCCAAACGATTAACAAACTAAAAAATATCTTTCGCAATAATGTAAAACTACACGTGTACAGAGTGTTCCATGTTAATTGCATCTGCGGGGTATCTCAGTTATTAGTAAAGATAGAACCTCGCGGTTTTCGCGAACCTGAGCTATTTTTTTGTGAAACGAAAGATGCCATAAACAAATCTGTCTTAACCCTCTTAGCTTGTGAGCTACAGGTTAAAATTTTGCATTTTCAGTTACTCCTTGTACCTCAGTTGGCTGATAATGTATCAAAAAGTTAAAAACTAATTCTTATATAATTATTTTTGTAAAATGTAGTTGTGTAATCAGGTTTTCCCAAAATATTAGTGTTTTTAAATTATTGACCAATGTTGGGTTTTTTAAATGGAGTAGGTACCCTTTATATTTGTAAAAACTAATTTGCCTTTTTATAAGTTTTTAAAAATATATAACACTATAGGTTTATTTTTATAAACTACGAAAAAATTCTCATTTTTTTTCATAGTACATATATGTATAAAATATTGCAGTAGGCCATGCAAAACAAATTAGTTACCAGTTTTTTATTGACTTGACGACTGTACTGGTGCTTACGTCACGACTTTCAAATTTGGATTTTACTTTTGGGTCTTCCATTTTAAACAAAACCATCATTGGTCAATATTTTCAAAACAAGAATATTTGGAAAAATTGTGAGTATGCCACTGTTTTTTTTACGTAAAATGTTATATAAGAATCCGTTTTTATCTTTTTAATACGTTATCAGCCAACTGAGATACAAAGGGTACCTGAAAATGCAACATTTTCAAAATCGCCCTGTACCTCGGAAACTGAGATTGCTTTGTTTATGGCATCATTTGTTTCACAAAGAAGTAGCTCAAGTTTAAAACCGCAAGGTTCTATATTTAATAATAACTGAGATACCCCGCTGCTGCAACCAAAATGGGACAACCTGTACTACAAATGTTTGAAAATGTAATTAAAAATTATGTTCAGAGAACGACCAACAACAGAAATAGATGAAGGGAACACTAACTTTTTTTAAACCTAGCTCCTATGTTTTCTCTTATGTTGGTATGTCGTAGAAAAAATATCGTATGCAACACATCCATAAAGTATCTTCTTTTACTTATATCGTACTTAGTATGTATCACTTTATGCACTTATGACATAAATTACTATTTTTGCAAAATGTAGATTTTGTTTAGAAACCAAATATTGCAGTACTTATTGGGACACTCTTTATATTTTTTGGCTAAAACTGGCCGAAATTGAAATCAAATTTTTGGTCGGTGTCTAATAAAAAGTAATTTTTTGATGACAGATTTGGTTATTATTGTCTATGTTTAATGCCAAAATAAATAGGACATGTCGATTTTAATGATTTTTTCTAACGGGGTTTTTGGGGAACGTTCCGTTGGCCTTTTGAATCAGGTACTTAGATAATTTTTTAAAGTACCTTCATTTTGTAGTAGATGAAGGGATTTACTTTGTATTGTAGGGCTTTAAAGTACTCGTCAGTATTACCCGTATACACGTTTCCATTTATTTTTTTCCAAAATGGCGCCCAGCAGCTATCCTAAATGGTTATCTGTTAATTTCTCTCCAAAATACAAGGTATTTCATTAAGGGTGGATAGGTAGCGAACTTTTTTATTGTAAATCACTCTGTATAAGTTAGAAAACCAATATTACCACTGTATTGCTATTAGAATTCTGCATTTTTTGGGTAATTGTTTTTTCTTGTAGGTTTTAAAGTTAGGGCTGTAAAAAGGGTTGGTTCAAATGCTCATAATTTTGGTTTGCCTTAACAGAATCTAACAAACTTGGTTTTGTTTTAAAGAGAAACCTTTGCTAATTAACAAAAAATATAGCTCTAGTTATATAATTTTTGCTGCTCCTGCTAGAGGGCGCTGTTTAACGATTTTGTTTTTTTTAATTTTTCTTTAAAAATTTAAATGAAATGCTATAGTTATGTTATTAAAAACAAAAGTTATTTTTGCAGAGAAGTTTCGTATATCGATATCTTTACTTATTCGTTAAAGACTTATTGCAAAACAAGATTTTTACCCAATTCGTCGTAAAAAACAATTGAATTTTAAAATTTTTGTTATCCATCATGCAGTGACAAACAAAATGTATTATTAAACTTTATTTTAACTATAATTGTACTACTAATAATAAAAGTATGCAGAAAATAAAAATAACAAGAAGATTTATAATAACAGAATAAACAAAAATAATAATCAGATTAAGCCTATTTGGACGACCAACAAGGGTCTTAATAAACATTTTAAAAAATTTGCGCCACTTTTCGGGCCTCCCCTTATAATTTGTTTTAAATTTTAATTTTAGGACTTAAGTTTAGGGCGTGGTTAAAGGCTAACAATCCAAAATAACTATAAACTTTTAACAAAATTGACATTATCAAATTGATTTGCAAAACATGGGTAAATTTAAACATTGATAAATGAATAAAAGTTCTAGTTGCTTGCCTTGATAGTGCTATTAATTGTTGGTATTATTTTTGTTAATTCTTTTATTATAGTTATTATCATTATTGTAATTTTTATGGGTACTTTTATTATTATTATTATTACTTAAATCATAATTAGGATAAAGTTTAAAAATATGTTTAATTTGACATCACATCCTTGACAAAAATTTGAAAAATTAAGTAATTGTTTTTTACAGCATATTTAGTACAAAACGTGGTTTTTGCAATATCTTTTAAACGAATAAAGATATCGGTATGCGGTTTTTGAATTTTTTGATAAAAGTTTAACTTCGTTTCCATATTTATTAAAATATTGATATCATTCTATTTAAATTTTTAAAGAAAAATATAAAACAACTCTAAACTTGTTAAAACGCATCCTCTAGCGGGAGCAACAAAAATAATATGAGCAGGATTGACTTATTTCTTAATCTGGAAAGGTTCGTCTTTATAATAAAAAACATTTCGTTAAGTTCTGTTAAGATAAACCAAAATTAAAAGCATTTTAAGCGGTAAAACTTCACTCTTCCCTACAGCCCTAATTGAATTAAATACCTTGTATAGTATTTATTGCTCAATTTCAAAACCCAAAGTTTTAATATGTTAAATTGATCCGTTCAAAAATAAAAAAGTGGCCATTTAAGAAATGCCCTGTATATTAGTATTTTTTTAGCTTGTTTTTGAAAAACCCTACAGTTCTGTTGAATTTAATACGGATTTAGCCTCACTGCGCTTCTATCATTTGAAATCAAAATAAATAGTATAATATATCTCAATTGCTAAAATTAAAGTGTTTGGATTCAAAACAAGATGGCCACTTACACTTAGAGACTGGAAATAGAACAGTTTTATTGAAAGACTGTTGACTTCTGTTTGTTTGTCGACACTTTGACGTCAGCAACAACGCGAATTATCGCGTACAGTGGACGAACATATTGCCAGTGTACAATGTTTTACTTTTTGAAAATATACTTACATTATGGAGTTTTTATTATTTCTTTAAATGTAGGTTCATTAAACTTGCTGATTTTTTTAAGACTTCTTGCAATTTTTACTTTGGTTTTTTGTGAGTGATATTAGTTTTAAAGTATACCGGGTGTTTCTCACAGGTGGTTCCCCCTATAACTTTTTACCTTTAAAGTTGGAAACATGAAATTTGGTATATGTATGCTTATAACGTAATTTGGGATTGATTGGTCTTTTTAACTTGTTTTCTATTACTTCCGGTTTGACCGGAAATGACTACTACTTTCAAATTTTAAATGTCACCACCGGTATATTTTATCTTATTAAAACAGAATATAACATTCTAAATACAATGACACCTCACATGTCATTTTTTGATAGTTCTGCTGTCAAAATTATATTTTTTAAATTCCAATCTAGAGTGCCATGATTAGGCTACAACGGTTTATTTTAAGTCAAATAGCCATAAAAAATGAAATTAGTCGTCTTTTGTTTTTTTACGACTTCTTAGGGCGGAGTCAAAGTGTGCAAGGTCCTACTTATAGTCATGAATCATTTTTTTCAAATGGAACAAGGGTGGCTCGTTAGCATATCCTAAAAGAGCATTTTACTTCGAATAATTTCATACCACATAGGCGGTATTTCGAAAAGGGTTTTTATCCTAAAATCATTAAATTAAATTATTCTTTACCTACCATTGTACTACAGGGTAATAATGATTTATGATAACATCATGTAGTAAGTGTTCCGAAGGAAAACTCTTACTGGAAATACCGCTTATGTGGTCCCAGATTATGTATTCGGAATAAAATGCTCTTTTAAGGTATGCAAACGAGCCACCCTTGTTCCATTTGAAAAAATGGAGTTATGGCCATAAATATAATTTTGCGCCGTTTGACTCCGCCCTAAGAAGTCGTAAAAACAAAAGACGACAAATTTTATTTTTTCATGGCTACTTGACCTAAAAAAACCGTTTTAGTCTAATCATGGCACTCTAGATTGGAATTTAAGAAAAAAATTGACAGCAGAACTGTTAAAAAATGACATGTAAGGTGTCATTGTATTTAGAATGTTATATTCTGTCGAAATAAGATAAAATATACCAGTGGTGCCATTTAAAATGTTAAAGTAGCAGTCATTTCCGGGTAAACCGGAAGTAATAGAAAACAAGTAAATGGATCAATCACTCCAAAATTATGTCAAATAACGACATACCAAATTTCATTTTTCTACCTTAAAAAGTAAAAACTTATAGAGGGGAACCACCTATGAGAAACAACCGGTAGGTAAAATATGTGTGTTAAAACCTATGACTTGTCGTTTTATTTTTTTCTGCTAATAACGGTGTTTATAGGTGAGTAAGGTAGGCTAAAAACACGTATTTTTTAATACTAATTTTAATTCCCAAAACTCGAGCCTTTTAAACAAGATTAATACCTACCTATATTTTAAAAATAATTTAATACAATTATTATGATTACAAAAAATGTTCATGCATTGACCTACTTACTCTTGATAACCTGTATACAGCAAGCTTGCATCTGGCATTGTGTACGACTTACGAAATTTACAGTTAATTTTACTATATCCCTAATGTGGTATTAAGGACGGAAACAAGAACTTTTTTAAATAGAGAATTATTGCAAGTTACCTACCTTATTAAGCTCGGGAATTATTAATACCGGCTTTATTTAAATAGTGCTTGTACCCATAATTTAGAGTAATTGCAAATCATGTTGACAGTACCATTAACCTAAAAAAAGGGGAAAAAATTTAGTAGATTTTCTTTATAGTATTGTTTTGTTTTGTAGGGTTTTGTTTAACACAAAAGCAAGGTTTTAAGTATCTTTACTTTTAAAAACTTTTCGATTTTGTGGTCGGCAGTCGTTCGGTTAGGCTGTAGACGAACAGTTCCAAAGTTAAAATAAGGCACGACCTAAAACCGACATAAATAAAGCCAGGCACTATACTTATTAAGGGAGTCCTTAACCTACCATGCATCTGCGCAAGCTAAGATGTCAAAATAAGGCCTTTATTATTAGTGCCTGGCCTTATCTTACTGTGCAATAATTCTCTAATGTTTCTATATCTACTTTCAAGTTAAGATCTCAGTAATCTCTACAAATGAGAAATAAAAAATTAAGAAGTTCTTTTTCCTTAAAAAAATGTTATTATATTTGGGTAAACCAAGTTTAAATTGAGTTTAGTTTCAAAGTGTACAATCTCCATTTCTACTTTTTAACACAACTATGAGATAAATGTTCCAATAGTTGTATGTTTCAATACTAAATTTAAATAATTTACTATTTAGGCCATGAATACATCTATAACAGATTGTTCAGACTTAAAAAAGAATGCATTTCATTTAATATACAGGGTGGCCCACCATATCCGACACGGTCTGTAGCTGGATAACCATAAAGTTTTAAAAAAGTGAATAGGAGAAATCTTGCTTATAAAATAAAATTTTGTCGCAATTACATGTACTTAACTATTTTGTGTTTTGATCGAGGTTCTGATACATTATACGTTTTTTTGTCGAACCGATTTTTTTCAAAGTTCATGAAAATCCTAAAATAGTACAGAATTTTAGAGAAGTACAAATTGCTAAGAATCAGGCTAAATTATTTTTTAAAACCACGTTTTTCCAGTTTTGCCTACATGTATTTTTTTGTTTAATTCCTCATACTGAAAAACTCCTAGATACTAGACTTTGTAACTTTAGTCGTTTTAAAAATATACACATTCAAGTAAAGGTATATCCTATCAGCTATTTTTATAGTTATATCGGCCAGTAATGCAAAAACAAATTAAGCACTATTAGTCACCCAATCCAAAATATTTACTTGCCGGCATTCCCGTTAAACTGTCTCCGTTCCACACATTGCCTATGAACGACTCATTTAGCTGATTCTTTATAGGCTAGTAAAGCAACAACAAAGCGGGACCAATGCACAGTGCGTTGAGAGATAGGAATTTCGGAGCAAAAATTGCATCAGTCTTATTGCACTAAAATAGTCCTGTTATTAAAAATTGAATAGAGTATATTGCTCAGCTAATACACTGTATCACTGTGTGTCACCTTGTTTATTTAATCTCTATCTGTTAGTATTCTACACAAAAGAGATTGTCTCTTTTCAACGCATTGCCTGTAAACCTTTGGACTTAGCCGATTCGGTATATCTGAGCGATGCGTCTCACTAACCATGTAATATTATATATATTTGTTAAAACTTTTGACCAGTTTATTTTGCATTTGCTCCCGCCGCACTGCGATCGCAATTAAAGTGAGCTCTTTTAGTAGAAATGGGGTTTTATGTAGGTTTTCTCTATATTATTTTCTCGTATTTTTTCTTTTTAAAAGTTTTCATGCAATAAAAGAAATTGATATTTTTATATGGTTTACAATTTTACACTTTGAACGCAATTATTCATTGTCGTCATTTAGATTTTCGTTGTCGATTTTTAGGTGTTTACATGTTTCTTAAAATGTCGCGACAAAAAAGATGCATAATAATTTACTTGTTTAAAATTTCCTACGTTGAAACGCATTGCTTCTTAAAGTCAGTCATTAGGGGGTAATCAGTTTGAATATTTAATAATTATATTTTTATTAAATTTTAATTTTATATTTTTTTGTTACGAAATAAACAAACCTCTCAGTTTATTTGATTATTCCTGTAGTTTTCGAAGAGGTAATAAGATTTTTATTAAATTATATAATTCCTTCCTTTATAAACTATACAATATCCAAGATAAGGAGGGCCAGTATGGGCATCTTGGAAATGGTTAGAGATGCGAAGTCGGTTAAATGGGGACACATTTGAGGTTTATTGTCAGTAAAAATATGCTGTTTAGAAAGTTTTAAAACTCTGAGTATTTCCTGAGATATCCGGCCACTTTTCTGCTCTATCCAGTGGTGGTTATTATTTTAATTTTATTTGAAATGCGACGTTTCGTTGCTTTGGGGCCATAATCAACCTATTTTTCAAAATACGGTCTTGATATTCTAATATCAAAATTTAAAGGGCGATTCTAATACAAACTTAATGATGTATCAACACATGCGGTGTTATGTTAATACGGACCTGTATTTTTGGAATTTAATGGAGATAATTAACTCTACATTTTAAGTTAATAAATTACTTTATTAACCAAGAGGACCCTAACAAAACCCCCTAGCATTACTAACTTACTTTTTTAAATACGGTCTTGATATTTTAATATTGAACTTTCAAAGCCAATTTTATTTCGAATTCGCATTATTTCGTTGTTTTTTTATATCTTTGGACAATCCACAAAGGCTAAATACTAACGTAGCGTGTGTGTCTTAAGCGAGCCAAGAGGAAGTTTTTAATACGGGACTTAAATACTTGAAGATTTAGGGGGAAGGAATAACCTCTGTAGGGCAGCAGGTTCTACATTCTAGAAACTCTAGGGATAAAAAAAAGAAAAAGTAATAAGTTTGGGGCCTGTCCAGTTGGACCGTATAGGGATGCATACGTGCGGCACCACAAGTTTCTCCGTTGGGAACCGTAAGCGCCTTTACACACTAAGCCGGTTTTGACGGACAGAAAGATAAAAAATTATACGACGCCTTTGAGTTTGCCGACTTGTACCGTTCTCTGCGTATGAAAGGTTTCATTTGACTCCATTCACTTCGATAGCATTGGTCCGTCGCCCGTATTTCCGTCTTTCTCTAATATGAAATGGCAGTGAGTGTAGAGCGTAGGAATTATACTGGACAGTTTTTTAGAGCAAAAGCCATAAAAGTACCTATAAAAAAGCGATAAATCTCCCATGGCTTGACGAAAGGCAAGAGAGGGACGCTTCTTTGTAGGTGAAGGGCCATTAATGAAGTGAACAGCTCTTCTCTAAATAGAATCAAGAATGCCAGGGGTTGTGTGGGACGCCATGCCCCAGATATAAGAGCAATATTCCAAAGGAGGTCGTATTTGGGACACATACAAACTGTATACATTAGAAGGTGGAAGAGTACTTTTTGGCTCGAAAGAGAAATCCAAGCTTTTTGAAGCTGCCGTGGCTAGATACAATGTGTTTATGCCAGTTAAGATTATTCTCAAATGTGACTCCCACAAGATTGAAGGTGTCTTTGCTCTTCAAAACTTGGCCGCTCATAAGTAAAGGATAAATACTATTATGACTCTTCTCGCGACAAGGAACATGATTGGGTTTTGGATGCATTTGTTGTGTCTGTTAATGTTGTTTTGTTGTATTTTTATTTTATATTATGTCTTTGAACACTGGTGTAGATAAGGGAGGCGGTAAACAATTAGGGGCACTTAATCTGAATTCCCCATTATCGATGACAACTAACTGTTGCAGAGTTTCCTCTGTTGCTACATATTCTGTATTTTATCAACCTGACCAATTGCGTTTCTTGATCCTCATAAGGGTTTTTGTCCAGATTATAGGGCTTTTTTTTAAGTCTTATGACATTACTTTTGATGAGCATACCACTGCCGTCCGGTTATATATTTTAAACATTTTATTACCTTATGAAACATGGCCATGCTAACCCTTATTCTAAGCTGTAAGCTTATGGACCTGTTTGCTTCTTGGCCTTTAAAATATCTGCTTCTTTTAAAGGTTTTTTTACCCTGCCTGTCTTTGTGTAACCTTTTAATTCCTAGCCTTTTCTTCACTACAGATAGTCATAGTATTAGTTGGGTTATATTTTTTTCCCACCAAGAATTATTTAATTAAATTAAAATTTAATTAAATCAGATTTTAAGTTTTATATTCTGGGTCTCATTTCTTTTCTACTCTACAGGGTCATCCAAATTAGGTGTCTGTTATTTGTTACTTCGTTATTACTTGCAATGCAAAATAGTTTTAATTAGCAAACTAGTATTTTTTACGCACTTTAAGATTCAAGTTTAGAAAAAACAATTGAGAATCGGGTTTTTGAGTCATACAGCTAAATAACTTTTTTTTTTAATTTTAAATTTTTTAAATTTTATACTTTATTAACATTAGAAAGTCCAAAATGTAGCTTATCCAAATAATAAAATGGTAGATATTTTCCCCATTTTATTTCTGACACTAAAATTTATTATTAGGCTTAGAGCTGTAATATAATATAAATTGAAAACAATTTATAGATTTAAATGGCCAATTTCCAAAACTATTAAAGATAAACATATTAAATGTAGTATTTTCTTAAAAATACCATCTACAGGTTGTTTTATATAAAAAAATATACATCAATTTTAGGCAAAGAACCCATTCTAAAACGGTATTTACCAATCGGTTATGTTGATGTTTAAACAATGTAATATACGTCAAAGTTGTCACCAATTATTACCGCGGTTATAATTGGTTGAACGCCTAAAATTGATAATAGTTTACTATCAAACTCCTGAGGATGGCAATTTTTCCAAAACTATGAAAAATTGGTTGTATTACATGTGCATTTTTTTAAAGGATTTTGAAAGATTTTTCTAACGGTGATAAAATATACAGGGTGCTCCATAAAAAAGCTATTTTGCCTTAGTCTATAAGAGCAACAAAAATTATGTTTGCTAATTTAAACTATTTCGTATTTCGAGTAAAAACGAAGCTAATAGTGACGGACACTTAATTTGGATGACCCTGTATACTAACTAATAAAATAATTTTTGGTTGAACAAAACTAGTTGCCTAATTTTATTTTAATTAACTGTTACTGGAATGCGTATTATGCATTATTTAAATTTATATTAATGTGTTACATAATTTTAATAACAGGTTCTTGTCACTAAAAAAGAAAGGTATACATACGTGACACACTGAGCTCAGTGGCGTAGCCAGAGTTTAGGGGCTGGAGGTACGAATTCCGCCTGTATTTTTAAATACAAAGTTTTAATTTAAGTAACTGCTTTAAAACACGAAATAATATTTTACGTAGGGCAAAAAATTGCGTTAACATGTTATACAAGGTGTCCCAAAAGTATTTAACATTAAAGCCCTTAAAAAATACATAAAGTAACTATATTAAATCAAATGGATCTCCTTGTGGTCACCTTGCAGTCAGCCAAACGAGGTATTTGCGGATATTAAAAGGTTAAAATAACCTATTTTGTATGTGAAAGCCACTATTTTTTATTGCAGAAATCGAAAGCTGAGAAAATTCTGCATATAGCTGTATTGATAAGTTAAGGGTTTAAGTCATCAAAGTAACGTATGGAGGGTAAAAAGTGCCTTTAAAAAACTAAGCATTAGGACGAACAACTTAAGTTTTAAAAATTATGGAAAATCAAACAGGACATCTTATGGTGCATTGCTGAAGAGTTTTTTTTTAATAAAAATACCTTTTTGAATTCCCATTTAATTTGAAACTAAAATCTTTTGACTTCTTTTTATAGGAAGTACGGTTTTGCCGTAAATAAATACAAACCATTTTTGGGCATGATTAAATCCCTATCTAATTAAACAAGAAATAAAAAAGGGTTATTTTTTAGTGTAGAACATTATTAGTCTTACAAATGACCATGCCAAGAAATTATTTGTATTTATTTAAGACAAAACCATACTTCCTATCAAAAAGTTAAGAGATCAAATTCCTTTCAAATCTAACGGGAATTTAAAAAAATATTTTTATTTTAGATAAATGCAGTGGCGTACCATTTTTTTAAAGAAGTATTTACCTTGAACCCCTTATGGACGTCACTGGTAATTTTTTTCCTGTATACCAAAAAATGTATTCCAGTGCAGGTGTCTCCCAATTTTTAAAAAATAGCTGAATTGTTATAAAAATATGTTTTTATTTTTTTAACTCTATGTAGTTCAAAAACTAAGACGTTAAGGACATATGTTTATAATAAGTTTTTATCTAGTTTTTATTGTAGAATCACTCCTTAAAGGTTGTCGGTTGGGTTAGTGGACACCCTGTATGTTTTTTTTTAATTAGTATGGCGTCATCTAAAGTTATCGTAAACAATTTTTGTTTGTATACCTAATATATTAATTTATGCAAATCATATTTCTAGTTCAAACCAGTTTATTTTACGTTATTTTAAATGCAAACTGTTGTTCCTGATTTTAGGATTTTTTAATAGTATGAAATTCCAAAATACCCACGTATTTCTTACACATAGGTTTTATCATAAATATTAACACAAAATTATAAACTCTGTTAATATAATACCGTCAAATTTTATTTCTTATTTAATATATTTTTTGTTATCCTAGGTAAGATTATAAAGATTTAAAGTTCAAATAATAATGTACCGTAGATGTCCTAAACCGGAATACAGACGGCCATGCAAAACTGTCAGATTTGTATAAAAAGTCAATGTTTGTTAAATACATACAACCATATTTACGTGCTAGCATTCACTTTTTATACAAATGTGACAGTTTTACATGACTGTCCGGACTCAGGGCTGTCAACGATACTTTTATTTAAAAGTAACGAACGCTTTACTTAAATCTTATAGTTATTTTACTAAAAAAGTAAGTCTAACTTCGTTACTTTTAAAAAATTAACGCGTTATTATAAGTATCACTTTGTTATCAAATTGTTACTTTAATAGTTATTTTTGTACCAAGGGCGTAAAATAGCACTTGTACGCCCGCGGCTGAAAGTTGTTGCCCGAGCTCCGCGAGGGCAACAATAAGCTGTGGGCGTAAAAGTGCTTTACGCCAGAGGTGCAAACAATATTTTTGTACGACTGAAATTAATATACAAGCATTCTCTGTAGTTAGGAGAAAATTTGTCAGCTTTTAATGTTTTAAATAGTAATCAGTATACTTTTCAAGTCCAAATCCAAAAATTGTTGTTTTACCAAAAATAAATTGGGGAATTTTTTAATTTTATTATTTTTTTATAAATTTATAAATGCGGGCGTTTTTGATACTTTTTGCCCTAGAGCGTAAAAGTGCAATTTTACGCCCTCAAATGGGGGCGTAAAATTGTATTTTACACCGGGTCGTACAAAAACAAATTTAGAAAACCATTTTCTAGTGCAAAATTTTGAACTTTTTGCACTACATGTTGAAAGTACACTTAAAGAAGAACTGCATTGATACAAAAAAAAATGTTTAAAAGGACAAATCATGTTTCTTTACTGAACATGATTATATATATAGTAGACTAAAAACCAGTTATAAAGATGCCACAAGCGTCATACAAATGAAGACGGCAATCAACTATCGCTGTCTAAACGCGTCGTTTACATCGTGTGCGAGCAACAAAAAGGAGAATAATTGAAAGTGAGACAGAAGTGGTGACTCCGTGGCATCTTCTCTACTGGCGAGAACTTTACATACATTAAAGAAGTATTTACTTGCACTTGCAGAAGCTCAAACAAGGATAATCCTTTTTCCGCTTTTCTGATTGCGCATTTTTACCTAATAAAAGAAAAATTAAGCTTTCTTCACTTTTTGCAAAATGTTCTATTACCACATTTAATATATTGATAGGTGACTGATCTATGTCTTTTATTATTTAAAAACTCATTGCAAATGCCATATACGTATAAAAAATTAAATTTTATTAAATAAATAAAAATAGTTACTGTTTTTGCTCAATCTAAAAGTAACGAAGTTACTCAGTAGCGCGTTACTTTTTGTAACTAGTAAGGTTTTTTTGCGTTACTTGACAGCTCTGCCTGTACCCCTGGTTAAGGGAAGCTAGATGTAGTTTTCTGCCATGAAATTTGGAGACAAGGCTTTCCGATCTAAATTCTTTAGATAGTAGAATGTTTGGAGATGTTCTGTTTTCCTACATTGCAAATTAGAGTATATTGTGTAACGTGTGGAGAAAGCAATATATTACCGGACGATTGCCGAGGCGTTAGCCGAGTCCAGCAACCAAGAGTCTGGAAATATGCTTTTCCCAGAAGTTGTAGTATTTTCCTCCGATCAAAATAACTCTTTAAATTTCGCCATCTAACAAACTAAGACATGAAAATCTTTAATTTTCGTTTTAGGTAGCATAAAATATATTTTTTTTTAGTTTCATAAATATAAACATTATAATTATTTGCTCTCGGTATAATACGTTACTTTGGTATCACAGGTACCTATTGTTGATTGACTTTAACAGACGTCATCAGTAAATATTAAAAAATAGAAAAAGTTAGATATAGTAATAAAACATGTTTTTGATGTTTTTGGGAACCCTGTATACAAAATCGATTGTTTCCTTGATGAATCATTTTTTTAAGGATTTTTTTAAATCTAGAATGAATTTGTTTTCAAGAAGTGACAATTTTGATCCCTTAGTTCTCTTACCCTATTCGTAGACAATCTGTATAAAATATAAACTTAATAATCTTATCTGAATCACCTTCAAAAATAATCCCAAGGAAGCACCCCAAAAAAGAATTTGTTCTTTATTTCAGTGTTTTTGTTTGTATTATTATCGTGTTTTCCTAATGAAGTAGGTAGCTAATAAACCAGATTTATTTAATTTATATATGGGAGATTTTGATGCCCAAATAATACCTTTCCATTGGTTAATTAATCGAGAACATACTAATTTAAAATTAGTTTGGAAAATTTGAGATTAATATATTTTTTTATAAGTTCATTGACCGTTGGCTAAATTGGTTGGTGGTTAAGTTTTTTAAATATTTTTTACACGTGATCATTCTGCAATAACAGTCATTATAAAATTTTTGTTTTAAGCTCCTCTATAAATAATGGAATTTTATTTTTTACCAATGATTAAAATTATTATAGCTTTTACCATTAGCCATTAATGTCTTATAGACTTTATTTTTATTAATCTGCGTTTTATTGTTTATTATAATATTGACGTACATACAAATTGTGTTGAATTAAAAACCAGTAAAAAAATATTTTTTTAATATACAGTGAAGACCTAAAGTCCGTCCGACGTGAACGAGTAATCGGAGGCGGTCATAGAGGGGGACCTTGCCCCCCCTTGGATGCGACATCCTTTCTATTTTATTATGTTCTGTATAAAAAGAATGAAAGGTGAAAACAATAAAAAGAGGTTAGAGGACCTTTTTTTGCTCTTCAAATAATTTGTACCTCCTTTAAAACTAATAAAGTTAAATATGTAACATTTCTTATTTTAAGATGTTTTGGGTGATATTCCTAATATTATCAGAAAAAAATATTCTTTTTGTCTCACCCTGTATATACAGACAGGGCTGCCGAAAGCTGTGCCGGGCCCCGGCATGAGTAAAAGTTACGGGGCCCCCTTAATTAACAAAAAAAATGTAACCTAAAAAAAGGTCCTCACCTCCTCCAAACTACTATTGTTTCCATTATTTTTAAAATTACCCTTTAAAAAGTTGAAGAACAAAAAAAATAAAAACAAGGTCCTCGATCCATTGCTCCACGTACCTTTACATCCCGCGCCCCCTGTAACATTAATAAAGTTATTCAAAATGCTATTCTAACCATTTTTTTTATATGAAATTTTGCTTAAAAATTAAAAATAAAGGTAGTTTACTCTTGAAGTAAAATCATGTTTCTTAAGTTTTTGCGAACCCTGTGTACAAAATCAACATTTATTTTGTCAATCTCATTTTTTACAAGCAAAAATTTTTATAAAGAATGACTGGTTTGAAAAATAAAATTTTTGGTCCATTTGTCCTCTTGTTAACTCCATCCCTGGACAGTCTGCATATTGTTTTTTAATAAAACGCTTTTAAGAAAATACCTTAAGAAAATACCACATTTATTGTATGTAACTTTATTAGTTTCGGAAATATGGCCATCCGAAAGTTATTTAGGTTATTATTGCTACCATTTTGTAGTAAGTAAAGGTTATTAACTTCATATTGTAGGGTTATAAAGTACTAGTCAGGAGCTTTAAAATGATGTGCCACAAGACCTCCATTTTTGTTTAATTTTTTTCTTCTAATATTGTGCCAAGTTTTCACAATGACATTTAAATTTTTTTACTGATATGTCAAAAAGAGAAGACCTTGCCCATATACATACTATCCTTGCTGCTTACTGAATGTAGTTGCTCTTTTATGGTGTAGTTGTTTTTAAGTATGTTATCATCTTCCTTATAGTATACAGGGTGTTCGTAACTCCTGCTGCAATGGTAGATCCAAGTTATTAAAACAAAAATAAAAAAACAAAATGAAAATGTCCGTCTCAAAATACAGTGTATAAACTTTTTAAAAACTTTAAAATTTTATGAACACTTATTTTATCTAATTTTGTCAGGCTAGCTATTAACGTTATACCATTAAGTATTTGTTGTTGTTACATACTTACTATTTAAAAAATATAAAAACTAAAATTAAGAAAATCTTTAGTTTCTTATTGGTTTTAGGAATATGCAATTACGTGGTTTTATTTTTTTTCTTAAACCAAACGAAATACAAAAAAAATTATACATATGTAATTTAACACTGTATTTTTATTTGCTTAAGCTAAGGAAAACATAAAAATCTCATACATAATTTTACAGTCAGTGGCGTATATTTTTTTTATCGATCACTGAAATAATTAAATTAAATTAAGTTATTGTTAAATTATTTTCTTAATGATATAAATATGTATGCCTAATTTACTTAACATAATTGTTAAATTATATTTAAGATATTTACTAAAGCCAATTTTTTTACAACTTTTACACCCTGTATCTTAAGAACAAAGAAATTGCGGACAGTGTCGGACTGGGCCACCGAACAATTGCCCGGTGGGCCAACTCACTGGGGGCCACTCACGGAGGTAAAGCGGAGAAAAATCCAAAGTAATAAAAACAATATGCATTCAATTTTTTTTTATTATTACTCTACAAATTAATATCTACAATAGCTATGTTTTAAAACAAAAAAAAGGTGGAAAAAATAGAAATTTTCAAAAAATTATAAGATTATGATAACGACAACAATGTTTAAGGAATAGTAAAAAGGTTATTTTTGCATAATTGCATTGACTTTTTAAAGCTGGAGCCCTAGTTCGTGTTTATATACAGGTTTTTAAAACATTTTTTGTAAACTGGACGTAAAATACAATATTTTAAGATTTTTAAATAAATGTTACTATTTTCCATTGCAAAAATGATTTTTTAAATACTAGATATAATATTTAAAAATTGTACAAGGTGTCCCAAAATTCGAGGGTAACTATTTTTTTTTATCTTTGGACAATCCACGAAGGCTGAAAGCCTAAATACTAACGTACCGTGGGTGTCTTAAGCAGGGTAAGAGGAAGTTTGTTAACACGGGACTTAAAAACTTGAAGATTTGGGGGAGAAGGAAAGACCTCCGCTGGCAGCAGGTTCCATAGTCTAGAAACTCTAGGGATAAAAGAACGAACGAAATGGGAAGTTCGGGGCCTGTCCAATTGAACTGTATAGGGATGCATACGCGCGGCACCACGAGTTTCTCTGTTGGGAACTGCAAGAGGAGGGACTATACTGGACAATTCGTCGGAACAGAAGCCGTAAAAGTATCTATAGAAGAGCGATAGATCTCCCACAACTCGACGATGGGCAAGAGAAGGAAGTCTTTGAGTAAGTAAAGGATCACTAATAAGACGAACAGCCCTTCTTTGAATGGCATCAAGAATGCTGAGGGTTGTAGGGGATGCCATTCCCCAGACATGAGAACAATATTCCAGAGAGTGTCGAATTTGGGACACATACAAAGTGTATAAATTGGAAGGAGAAAAATACTTTTTGGCTCGGAAAAGAAATCCAAGCTTTTTTGAAGCTATAGATACAATGTGTTTATGCCACTTAAGGTTATTCTTAAATGTGACGCCCACAAGGTTAAATGTGTCCCCGCTCTGCAAAACCTGGCCACTCATAAGCAAAGGATGAGTGTTTGATGATTTTTTTCGCGACAAGGAACATGATTGTGTTTTGGATTGGACTTTCAAAAACCGTATGAGACACAAATAAGGGCAAAGTTTATTTAGAAGCTTTTTAATGTATCATAATAATTATTATTTTTAAAAAATTAGGAAACGTTTGAACATGACTGGAAAAAAAGTTGTTCGTTTTTTTATTTTGTTAGCAGCTTATTTAAAACACTATTAAAAAACTAAAAGCACTTTCTAATAGCAACTTTCTGAGCTCTACACATTTTAAATGCGACTTTTCGTCTTTAAAAATCCATCAACTTTGTTTCTTGAAATGGGAAAATGCAACGAAATACCCTATATTCGAAAAAGCTTTCCAAGGAGAATTCAATATGTACCATTGAATTCATTACAAAAAATAAAAACCAAATCACAAATTTTGGTTCTTTACACATATTTCCAAAAGTTTTCGGAATTTTTTAGATTTATGAGAGGTACATTAAAGTGCTTCTGGATGTGCAACTTCGCGCTAATTTAAACAACTTTGTATTTTTTACGGTTGCTGAAATCCCAATGGTCACCCTCGAATTTGGGGCACCATATAGAGGGGGAGATTTTGAAATTTTGTCTCGTGGGTTAAATGGTGCCCAGTACGACAGTGATTAAATAGTTTTAAATAAAGCCCTCTGATAAAGAATTTGCGAATGGCTTAGAATTTGATTTTCCACTTTTAAATATATTTAAATAGGGCTCTCTGATAAATTTTGTTAGTCAAAAAATGTTGCGCATTAAAGTTATGAACTATTAAATATTCCACTGGACCACCTCCTAATATTAGTGGCCAGTTTCACCTTCGAGGTAAAAAAAAATTGCAATAAATTTGCGAACGGCTTCGATTTTAATTTCTTACTTTTAATTATTTTTAAATGAAGCGCTTCAATAAATTTTGATAGTAAAAAAATTTTGCGCATTAAAGTTATAAAGTATTTAAAATTCCGCTGAGCCACCTCCTAATTTAAGTCGCCAGTTTCAGCTACGTGGTGACGAAATTTTTTAATAAATATGCAAACAAATTTGAACTATTGAAAATTTTTCGGGTTAAAGATTTGCAAGATAATTCGCAATTGACTTAAATTTTGATTTTCTACTTTTAAATATTTCTAAGTAAAGCCCTATAATAAATTTTAATCGTCAAAAAATTTTGCGCCTTGAAGTTGCTATTAAATATTTCACTGGGAGGTGGTCCTTATTTTCCGCTTCGTGGTAACGAACTTTTGCAATGAATTTGCAAACGGCTTTGATTTTGATTTCTTACTATTAAATATTTTTTAATAAAACCTTCTTATAAATTTGGTTAGTTAAAAATTTTGTTCAAAAAAGTTATGAGCTATTGAATATCCAGCGGCGCTTCCTCGGGTTAAAAATAAAATAATACGCGAGTGACTTGCTTTTAATTGTCTACTTTTAAATATTTCCAAATGAAACCCTCTGATAAATTTTAAAAGTCATTTTGCGCATTAAAGATATTAACTTTTAATTTTAAGAGGGCCACCTCCTAACTTTAGTCGTCAGTTTTAGCTTCGTGATAACGAAAATCCCCTTGGTCACCCTCAAATTTTGGACACCCTGTACATGGGGGCCATTTTGAACTTTTGCCCGGTGGGCCAAATGGTGCCCAGTCCGATACTGTTTGCGGACTTACCCATGTTTATATAAACTTGTTTTCTTATTTTGATCAGAGGATTCTTCCATTGCAATATGGCACCAAATTTAACCAAAACATCATACAACCTTGTATGATGTTTTGGTTTAATAATATTTATAAATCTCCATTAGGTAGTGTATTGCCCTTAATAGCTTTTTAATTGAGCATTTGTGCCCTAAAGTATGTTTTAATTTCCCTGAGGTTTTATTTACAAAGACATCTCGACATAAAGATTACGTAAAGAATTTATTTTCAGGTATATTACGTCCATAAATTTTAATTTGTTGAAAAAATAAATCTTTTGTAAAGCTAATTATTATTTCATTAGAATTTTTTTGTACAGGGTGAGTCAACGATAGCGCGGAGTAAGATATCTCTCTTATTATAAGAAATAGAAAAATATGTTTAATTCAGAAGTTGTAAGTACTGCCAAGAGCTAGTTTATGAAATTATTTTTTAATATACAGGGTGAGGCATAAACTCGTGGCAGATCAAACTTATAATTTTTTAAATGGGACACCCTATATATTATTGCATTTCTGGATTCCCTGAAAAATTCTAAATTTATTTGATCTATGATATTCTATCCCTAAGTCTAACCGTTTTTGACATAATTTAAATTTGATATCAAAAATTACGTTTTCAGGGTTAAATATAACAATCAATTTCTCTTATATAGAGTTTTCTAATATTTAATTGGGATTGCTTTTCTTGTAACGGGGGACCTTCTTTAGTAGAATATGTTGATATTTTGGTGATAAATTAATACAGGGTGACCGAAAAAAATATAAAAAAACATGAAAAGTCAATTTTTTAAATGGAAGCCCCTAATTATTATAATTTTATCTTATTAAGCATTGAAAATAAGGTTAACTTTGTATTAGGTTCTCTATTATAAAAGTTTGTAATTTTCGAAATATTGGCCAAAAAACATTTTCTTATGGTCAAAACGTTATACGGCTCTGAAGTTTTGTTTAGTTGGCCATATTTTTAAACATTTATTAGGAAGAAACTAATTTAGTTACTTATTTTTTGTTACAAAATTAGCAGTAGCAGTGTAATTTTAGTGGTTATTTTTAGTAATATTTTTAGAATTATATTGCGTTTAATATTAGTTTCTCGTTTTTCAGTGTGTTATGTTTATAAGTTAATTAACAAATTTAAATAATATTTGCACATTTTTGATTCGTATTAGTCAAATTTCAAAAAAAATAGTAACATTTCCAAAGCTACGTGACGTCGCCATGCCCAACTAAAAAACTTGAGAGCTGTATAACGTTTTGACCATAGGAAAATGTTTTTTTGCCAATATTTCGAAAATTACAAATTTTTAGAATAGACAACCTTTTACAAAGTTACCCTTATTTTTAATGCTTAATAAGATAAAAAAATATAATAATTGGGGGCTTCCATTTAAGGAAATTGACTTAGACTTAGGGATAGGATATCATAGATGAAATATATCTAGAAATTTTCGGGGAATCCAAAAATGCAATAATGTATAGGGTGTCCCATTTAAAAAATTATAAGTTTGTTCTGCCACGAGCTTATGCCTCACCCTGTATATCTAAAAATAATTTCATGAAGTAGCTGTTAGCAGTACTTACAACTTGTGTATTTAACATATTTTTCTATTTCTTATAATAAGAGAGATATCTTACTCCGCGCTATCGTTGACTCACCCTGTACTATACAGTTGATTTTATTTATTATTGTACCTGTAAACGTTAAGTTTGCATTAGTTCCCTCTCATATCTATACAGGGTGTCCGGAAATTCCGTTCGTATATTTTAAGGGGTGATTCTACACAAAAATATATGAAAAAAGTTCATATGAACATATGTCCTAAACGTCTTAGTTTTTGAACTACAGGGTGTTAAATTTTTTAAAAATTTTTGTTTTTTTATAATAACTTTTATACCAAATTAGATATTTTAAACAAATTTGGGGGACGCCTCCTATGCACCAAAAGACTTTTTTGGCATAAAAGAAAAAAATAATTTTTACCAGTGTCGTTCATGAAGAGTTTAAGGTAAATATTTTTTTAAAATGCCCATTTTTCACTGTCGAATTTAATATTATCTATACGAAATGACCGTGCCGAGAAATAGTTTTTATTAATTTACGCAAAAACCATGCATCAATTGAAAAAAGTCAAGAAATCTAATTTGTGTTAAACTAAATGGGCATTAAAAAAAAAAATATTATTTAAATGCAGCGACGTACCTTTTTTTCTTAAAAATATTTACCTTAAACTCCTCATGAACGACACTGGTAAAATTTTTTTTCTTGTATGCCAAAAAATGTCTTTTGGTGCATAGAAGGCGTCCCCCAAATTTGTTTAAATAAATAAATTGGTATAAAAGTTTTTATAAAAACACATTTTTTTTTAAAACTTTTAACACCCTGTAGTTCAAAAACTAAGACGCTTAGGACATAGTATGTTCATATGAACTTTTTCTCATATATTTTTGTGTAGAATTACCCCTTAAAATATACGATCGAAATTTCCGGACACCCTGTATACATATTTAAAACGCAAACCCATATTTTTTACACACTTCGTTAGAGACTTCTACTGTACCAATTTACATGATTCTGTTTTCCGAAATGATCTTTGGTTACTGTTACTTTAATTGTTCACTTCCTTTTTTCTTTAAAAACCAATAAATGGCATAAAACGTGTGTTGCCTATACCGCGAGGAAAATTACGTCAAGTGTTGTTCGAAGACTACAGTAAAAGCACAAGCACGTGTAATTTGATTGCTGAAGCGCTACAAACGGTCATGCAAAACTGTCACATTGGGGGAGCCATGTTTAGCTCTGGTTAGTTAAATCTTTTCTTTTCTTTAATAAAGGGAAAGATTTAACTAACCATAACCCCCAGTGTGAAGGTTTTGCATGACCAGACGGAAAAAAACCTGGAAAATATTCATGCAATTGTATCCTACACAGTTACAATGTGTAGCACTATAGGCCCCAGGTACACGTTGTAGTAAACGTCGCTTCGTTTTTGTAGCTAATAATGTGCAGTAGTATTTAATACTTTTATAGCAAAACTTCATGTTACCTTTTTAATATTACTATAATGTAGTCCAGATTCATATTCGGATACTGTTGTTAGCTACTATCATTCACTTACAAAACTTTAGGACTTGTTGATTTTTATAGTAAAAAATTAATGACAAAAATTATACTTAGAACGTCAATAATAAACATATTTAAAATAACACAATTTTTGCGCTACACTCTTATAGCCTTTTGAGTTTTTTCCGTGCATCTGTGGTGCTTCCAACCAATCAAATAACACGTGCTTGTGCTTTTTACTGTCGTCTTAGTTTCGGTTGCTTTTGGGCAGTACAAACTACACCATTTTACTGGTTATATTTTCTTGGCAGTACAAGCTGCACCAATTTACATTTTCTTTTAAAAAATAATCCTCTGGTTACTGAGACCTTTTTTATTGTTTAATTGCCTCTGTTTTCTAGGAATGTAAATTATTTTTGATTCTGATATTACGCAACATATGTATTATTCAAAAACTGAATATTTTAATACTTGGAAGAAAAAAAGTATTAGAATACCCCGAAATCGGTATTCGAATACTAGAAAAACTAAACCGATGATTCAAAAATTTGAAAAGAAAAAAAAGGTCCTCACCTATTTCTTTTTACCCTACTGTTTAGGAATTACAAAAGCGCCTAATTATTTTACCACTCCTACAAATTTTGAAGTGCAAAAAAAAGGTCCTCATCTTATTTTTTTAACTTTTTTCCGTTTTGTTATTCAAATTCTGACAATTTTGGTATTCGAATACTGCTATCCACATTTCGGTATTCGAAAACTCGGTACGCCGGTATTTAAATACTGCAAAAAGTATTCATCAAATACTTCAAAAGTATTCGAATACAGAATCCCGAATACTAACCAAAAAGTATTCTGCCGGATACCGAATACCAGACACACAAATATATTCGAATACCGACAAAATGTATTCTGAATACTATTCGGAATACTGGGTATTCGAATACGACCCAACTCGGTTGGCGAGGGGAAAATTACCCTATGATATACTGAGTGGTTTAAAATTCAAAAATTTTATTTTGAAAAATGGAAAAAAAAAAATTTGAAACAACCATAAAGGTCCAAAACATTTTTTCTTGCCGCTAATGATTACTTAGGAAATTTGAGTAAAAGTAAAATAAATGTTTTTTTTATAATTTATTTTACCTTTTAAATGCAAACTTTATTAAGTTTAGTTAAATAAATGTAAGTGATAACGCAAAAGGTAACAATTTACTTAACAAAAAGTTGACATTTCTATTACTTTTTAATAATATTTAATTGAGTATTTAAAAAATACAGGGTGGTGCGATTTCGCCTGTTTTAACAGGAAACTTGTATTTTCTGACCAGATAGAAAAAAATTGACATGGGTGTCTTGGGCTTTTCGAAATCAGATGAATGGTTAAAACCGCATCCCGAAATTTCTATCGGTATCTGAGATATATAAGATATTTAAATTTTTTGACCTTTTTGGAAAAAAATGTAAGTTTGTTATTTTTGAAAACTTCCCAAAACGGTGTAAACATTCTTAAGGCACTGTTTTGAGTGGAATCCATTGGACTACTCAGATTGTTAAAATTATTTCTAGTTTCGTTGAAAATATATAAAGCTTAGTTTTTTAAATATAAATCATAGTTGGCCATGATCTCAAAAAATTGCTTACTTTTTGCTCTCTCCAATGATATATTATTATACATATTTATTTTTAAATTAAGCAAGATATTTCAGCTTTTTAATTTTTGCCATAGCAGGCCATGGAAAAAAATCGGCAAAGTCAGGTAAATAATTTATCATTTTTATCAGTAGCTGATTGAAACTCTGTTTTATTTGAGAGGATTGCAAAAATGTATGAAAATTATGAGAAAGTTGACATGTTAAAGTGCTATTTCCTGTCTGGTGAAAATTCCGAGGCCGCAAGTGAATTATATTTGAATAGATTTCCTGAACGTCATCATTCAGATAAAAGACTTTCAAGTTCTGAAATCAAATTTAACAAATTACGGAAGTTTCAAGAAGCGGAGGCCAAGATCGTATGCAGTTGATGATGAAAGTGAAATTCAAGAACTAAATATATTAGGTGAGGTTTTAGACCATCCTTACACGTCTCATCGATCGGTAGCTGAGGTAACAGGTATTGAGAAAATTAAAGTTTTAAAAACCCTCAAAAGCACAAATTTAAACCGTATAGAGTAAGAAAAGTTCATCATTTTCAGAATGGGGATTTCCAAAGAGGGTTACATTTTGCGAGTGAGTATGTGAATCATAACTTCCATATGAACGTTATCTCGACAGATGAAAACCGAATAGATACTTCAAGGATATATAACAGGTATAACTCATATTATTGGGCTACAGAAAACCTACATGTTATAGTGCCCTTAAACAGACAAGGACGGCAAGGTTTCAATATTTGGGTTGGGATTTTTGGTGGTCGATTTTTAGATCCCCATTTCTTTAATGAAAGTTTAACCGCAGACTATGTGTATATTTTACAAACATATAGCAAAATGGTTGCCCTCCGCATAACGCACGAATTACAACTGATTTTTTGAATCAAGAATTTCAAGATAAATGGATTGTTACTAGAGGATCTATACTATGGCCTGCTAGGTCCTGTGACTTAACACCATAAGATTTTTTTATGGGGAAGATCAAAGGATATAGTTTTTAAAGGAAGACCTATCAAAATACGGAAAGAGTTGCAAGTAGCGACTAGGCAAGCTTTTGGTGCGATTAGACCTGTTGAACTAATAAACGCTTGAAATGCAGTGAAAATTTACACTGGTTTAATTTATTAGGTCAATTTTTTTTTGTAATAATATGATCATAAATATAAAGTTTGTAATTTAATTGCATTATTTTTTAGTCTGTTTTTGATAGTTGACATGTTTGCATGGCCTACTTTGTCAAAAATGAAACAACTGGTACGCTATTTATCTGACTTACAAGTAGTGCCGATTTTTTTCCATGGCCTACTATAGCGATAATTAAAAAACTAAAATATCTCGCTCAATTTCAAAGATAAGTATCAATAATAATATGTAAATAATATATCATTGGAAAGAGCAAAAATAAGAAATTTTTTTGTGATCAAGGCCAACTATGATTTATATTTAAAAAAACTAAGCTTTATATATTTTCAACGAAACTAGAAATAATTTTAACAATCTGAGTAGTCCAATGGATTCCACACAAAAAAGTGCCTTAAGAATGTTTACACCGTTTTAAAAAGTTTTTAAAAATGATGGTCTTAGAATTTTTTCAAAATGGCGAAAAATGAAAAACGCCCTATATCTCGGATACCGATAGAAATTTCGGGATGCGGTTTTCACCATTCATCTAATTTCGAAAATCGAGCCCAAGACACCTATGTCAATTTTTTTCTATCTGGTCAGGAAATACGAGTTCCCTGTTAAAACAGTCGAAATCGCACAACCCTTTATAACATTGTTTTTTTATTATTTGCCAAATAACCATTTTCTTAATTTTGAATCTTTCTTTATAACATAGAGCCATTTTTTTACACGGTTATTCTAAAAATGTGTTTTTCTTCTCACTGAATTGCAAGAAATTATTATTTTTTTAATTGAACGATAACCTCAATTTTCTCTAGAAACCATAGCCAATAAAAAAATATACTTTTTTATTAACTTCTCGAGGTACTTTTGCGATTTTAAACAACCTGTATATCCTACGGCGATTTTTTGTTATAGGTTTTAACATTTTAGACAAAGCAAACATTTTTTTGAGGAATAACTTTTTTGAAATAATAAAAAAAATACATGTTTGTATTTTTTAGTATTTAATTTTTAAGTATTATTAAATTAAATATTTCTAGAATTTTTATTGACAATTTGCTTTTTTATTAAATGGCGCAGTATTTTCTAATTGTCACTTTTCCATTGACTCCCTCAATTAAAGTCATTTTATTTTAATTCTATATTTTACGTGACTCATATCAACAAATTCTGTCATATAAAAATAATTATCACCATTTACGATTAAAACCGTAGAGTTTGTTAGTTTGTCTAAATTAAATGGGTTTTTTTATTATTTTTTTTTGGTTATCAAAACCAGAATTAATACTTATTTATTTATTGGAAGCTAAGACGACTAGTTTAATTGACGCAATATTTTTTTAACTTTCAGTGCCAGTTATTAATTTCTAATTAATATCTTTTAATTTAAACGTATTTAATTATTTATATTTAAAATATAAATAATTAAATACTATACCAGGTGTCAACGAATTTATTAGACAAGCCATAATTCCTAGAGTATTAGATAATATATTAAAATGAGACTTGGTATGGGTAGATGGTGTACGCATATTTTACACTCTTCATATAGTTTTCAATTTAAATTTAAATGGATATACAGGGTTATTTTAACATTTTCGGATTCCTGTTCCCTTAAGTCAGAATTTGACATTTTAAAAAGTGTTAAGGCCTACTTGATTTTTTTACAGCCATTTTTAATATTCCATCTAGGTGGCCATGATGGGTACATATCAATCTAGTGACCCTATGCAATGTTAGAAAATAAAATGGCAAAGTTTGTTTGACTAATATGAAAGATAGAAGTAAAACAATTTGACAAATTGTCATTTCCTTTAATAACTATTATTTTTCAAATGGCAACACTTTTTAAACAAGCACTTTTCAAAAAAAGGATTTTTTGACGAATCTAACAATACCAACTAACTTACGATCGGATTAAAAATAAAGTCTTAAATAAAGGATCAGAGCCACCTAGATGCAATATTACAAATGGCTTTAAAAAATCAAGTAGGTGTAAAAACTTTTAAAATGTCAAATTACCATTTAGAATTGTCTCAGAAATCCAAAAAACTGGAAATATACGGGGTGTTCCATTTAAAAATTTCCGGTTAAACCGGAAGTAAACAAAAAGTAAGAAATAAGCTAAAACTCTTCTTTTTTTATATCATTTACTTATACCAAGTCTCATTTTGATATGTCTAATACTCTAGAAGTTATGGCTTGTCTAATAGATTTGTTGACACCCGGTATTTAAAAATAATGCTTTTTCTCCAAAAGTAAACTACCTTTATTTTTTATTTTTAATCAATACCGCAATAAGACAAATTCTTTAAAATAAAGTTTGTAATCGATAAAAATAATAATATAAACTTCATAATTTGGCGAAAACGCCTTGACTATAGGCGTTTACAGCTAAAAAATTGTGTTGTGTAGGGATTTGAAGGAACCAGGTGTTTGAAAAGCAAATTATGAAAGTTTAGGTCATTTTACTTGAAAAATTAAAATAATTAACTCAAAAATCAGTTTCATAAATCTTTTTTAAACCACTGTAACATTAATAAAGCTTTTATTAGCTTGGGTTGTAACTATCTATCTATCTATCTATCTATCTATCTATCTATCTGTCTATCTATCTATCTATCTATCTATCTATGTAACGGAATCTTTGAGCCTAATTTTTACCAACTTCCAGCGATTCAATTTCTTTGAAACTTTGCACACGTATCAAGGACCGATGACAATGCAATAATTTAAAAACAGTATCCGTTATCCTGATTAGGACCGCCAGGATAAATAAATTCCTTTACAGATCCTCTGTGTCTCTTGACAAAATGGCGAAGGAATTTTTTAGTGAATAAACTGGAGCATTTATTTTTAAAAAACTAATTGATATATCGAACTAAAAAATGAAAAATAAATAATAGTTTAACAAACTAAAAAACACGCTGTTATATACAACCGAACTAAAAATTAGAAAATAATTTTTCATTACAAAGAGTTTGTCACTTCAGAATAAAAGCGTGGGGTGCTTAATATATTAAATGTTATAATTATTCTATTTGCAAATATCTATGAGGGAAAAGTTATGAAAAAATAGTAAAATGCACCCCACGCTTTTACTCTGAAGTGACAAACTCTTTGTAATGAAAAATTATTTTCTAATTTTTAGTTCGGTTGCATATAAAAGCGTGTTTTTTAGTTTTTTAAACTATTATTTATTTAACAAGCAAAATTGTTTTTGAAAATGATTTTTTTTCGAAAAAGGAAAATTTGTCCTCTTGTAACCTCATCCATGGACAGTAGACTGGGCCAAAAAATCGACTTTTATTTTTTTTGAAAAATATATCAAAAAAATAGTTTAGGGGACAAAAACAAAATATCGTTAAGATTCGAGCCCTTAATATTAATATTTATAGGTCCCTCTCCTTTAATTTAGATTTTTATTTGTATTTTTATTTTTGCGTCAAAGCTCCCTAAATATTAAGGTAAAAAATATATGGGCATATACAGCTTTGGAGAATACAAAAAGGTTTCTTCATGTTTTTTCATAAAATTGTTTCTTTAAAAGTTATTCACAATAATTAAAGTTAAAGAAAAAAATAAATTACCGTTTTCTTCATTTTTTAACCAAGTTTTTCACTCATTACTACAAATTGATATATTACAACATTGAAAATTACAATTATTACAATTTAATCCATCTTTTGTAAAATATCTAAATTTCTTAATATATCCAAACCTATTCTAGGTTAATAGCTATTTGTTATACGAAAACATAGATTTAATTACTCTAAGGTACGCGCACATACTACATCGGCATGGGAAGTACGATACGGACAGTACGGACGGAAAGGAGGGTAGGCGACGGATTTTCTATCAGGGTATTGAAAATGTTGTCAGCACCTTCTCTTTGAATAATTGTACTGAATGAGCCGTTGCGTTAGTCCAATTCTAACATCTAGAAGGCGATGGTCGTCAGTATCGTCGGAAGAATTAAAATAAAAGTCAATTGTCAAAAGTTGTCAGTTGCAAATGTCACTCTGTGCGATGAGTTTTGAAAGAAGAAAATGTTCAAAAAGGAATAATGCGGACCATTACGAATACCATAACAATAATACCGATTATCTAAATTATACAGTCCTTTGTAATTTTAAACCTTTATAAGTAATTTCTTACGAAAACTGATTATTTTGTCCATGGGATGAGGCCTATGGAACGTAGCGGTATCGGTAGAGGAACTGCAGCATATTTGAGATATTGCAAGTAATTTGGAATACTTCGATATCAAAATTACTATTAAGGCCATATATGTTTTTTTCTCATAAACGTTGTAAGACACACTAAGCTACTAAGCATTTAAAACATGACGCCATTTTGAGATTCCGGCTACTAGCTCCGACAAAACAAAAATACAGATTTGAAAGCTTCTTTGGTAAGTATGCAATCCATGATAATATTTACTGCAATACGTAAAATATTTAGTGCAATTATTTAATCTGTTAAGTGACCTTTTTAGTATATAATTTTATTTTGATTTTGTAAATTTTTCTATAATTAAAAATTTGAAATGCTATTTTAGGTTAGGATGGTATGTTGTTAATTGGGAATACTAAAGGTTGTATGTTTTTTTTTGTTATAATAAATTTAAGATGGTGCTCAAGAATACAAAAAGAGAAATAGGTGAAAAAAGAAGGAAATGGCCGTTGCTGAATCATATTGGTTCCTAAGATAAAGTGTTAGCAGTATGTTGATAAAAAATGTGAATATAATTTGGAGTACACGAAAT
The DNA here is from genome assembly GCA_014170235.1 of Listronotus bonariensis. Classification (NCBI taxonomy): domain Eukaryota; kingdom Metazoa; phylum Arthropoda; class Insecta; order Coleoptera; family Curculionidae; genus Listronotus; species Listronotus bonariensis. The sequence continues at coordinate 44,730 of JACEGR010000781.1, forward strand.
AGTATATTCCAAATTACCTGCACTTTAAGTCAATTGATATAATTGCTAGTTTGTGGTTCTGGATTTTGTTTTATTTGATAGTAATAAATATTACTATCAATAGTAATAAATATTACTATCAATATTAAGTTTAATAGTTTTCCAAAAATAAAATGTATTTTTTTATCAAGGTATCATTTTTAATTTTAATTTTATTCTAAAAAACAAACTGGTATTCCAAATAGGCTGCAGTTCCTCTATCGTCCGGATTTTAATTCAATTGCTATATTCTAGCGACATTTTTAAAATCCGATGCCTACCGTCCAGACTTTTGTGCGCTGCTTCATTTATTCATTGCCGGTACTTTTTTCCGTTCCGTTCCGATGCCAACGTATGTGCGCGTACCTTTAGACAGTAAATCTACGTTTTCGTATAACAAATAGCTAATAACTTAGAATAGGTTTGGATATATTATAAAATTTTAATTTTTTTAAGCAATAGGATTAATAAAATTATAATTTTCGATGATGTAATATATCAATTTCTCCAATGAGTAAAGAAACCTGGTTCAAAAATAAAGAAAACAGTAAATATTTTGTAATGTAAATTAAAGGAGGGATCCTCTAAATAATAAATCTTTACGATATTTTGTTTTTGTCACCCTAAACAATATTTTCTATATATTAAAAATATATATAAAAGTAAAACTTTTGGCCCAGTCTAACGGACAGCTTGATATTATTGGAAGGATTATTTATTTCCTTGTAAACATAATATAAGGTTTTCATATAAAAACAATTTACAAACTCTTTAGTTACTGCGCAGAATAGAATATGGTGTAACATGTAGGAAAACCAGTATTCTTCAAAATGTTTCTGGGGTTTGCAACCACCAAGAGTGCGAAAATATGCTATTCCTACGAGTTGCACATACTATTTATTTTTTCAGATCAAAGTTCTTCTTAGGTTTTTGTTTAAGGCAGCATAAAATAATATTTTTCCACTGGCGTGCGGAAAAGTTCGCTTTTACGCATGCATTTTAGTTCTGAGCCAATTTTCCTTCGGAAAAGTACAACAATATCGGAACCATATATTAGCATGACGCAGTGAAAAATTTTTCATGAACTTCATGTAAAAAAATGACAAACAAACTCAAGAGGTGAAAGTAACACATTTCGAGAAACCAATATTTTCACAACAAAAAAACTCATTTAATCCGCTGTTAACCTGCAAGATGCCACAAATTGTACATCGACTATTAATATTATAAGAATAAGAAGGGTATTAGGTTGCATTGTATTAAAGTAAAAAAAATAATAATAAAATTTTGTATTTATGTTTTCCTTACGCTCGTAGAAAAACATAGCGATCCTAACTAGTGCCAAAAGTGCCTTTTCTGCACTTGACTGCATAAACTAACCAGAACCACTGCAGTCACGTGCGGAAAGGTGGCTCTTTAGCACTAGTTAGGAAACATACTTTTTTCAGTTTGTAAATATAAACATAAAATACGTTACTATGGTATTACATTCAGCAATTTTAGGCGTTCAACCAATTATAACCGAGGTAATAATTGGTGACAACTTTGACGTATAATACATTGTTTAAACGTCAACACAACCGATTGGTAAATACCGTTTTGGAATTGGTTCTTCGCCCAAAATTGATGATTGTCATGTATTGTTGTGTGACTTCGACCAACGTCATCAGTTAATAGAATTAATATTGAAAGCATAGAAAAAGGTGAGTTCGAAGTCCTACTTTTTGATGAAAGAAAAACTTTTATCATGGCTCTTTTTTTTAACATACAGGGCAATTTTTTTTCGTCTGATATCAGTTACCAGTTAAAAACGGTTGGAGACACCATTCGAAACGTCGGGTTTCAGTTAAAATAAAAGACAATGGAAGTCTAAGAAAATAATATTATTAAAAACATAACATTGTCTACCACCTTCAAAAGAAACCTGCATTCAGGATGTTTACAGAATATGCCAGCTACTTAGCCGCCTAATAAGCGTCCGTGACTATCCTGAAGATTAGGAACAAAAGAAAAACATTTTTTTTATTTGATGTTTTTTTTCTGTCTTTTGACTGAAATACTATTTACCGTTTAAGTTTATTTTGGGTTGTTATTAATAGACCGGTGTCAAAGCCTTTAAAAAAGTAAAAAGTGAAAAATAATTATAGTAGGATGAAACCCACTGAAAAAGGTAGAAAATATAAAAAAATTTATAGGAAAAATAAATTCCTGGCGATCTGAGGTCGGGAAAGGGAGAGAAGGGGGGGTTAAAGTGTAAAATCCGGCTTTTCTAGAATTCCGGCCAAACTACAAGTTAATGGAAAAAAGTTAAATTGCAAATGATGTACAACTCTTGTATTTAGCTTTTTTACATAACCTCACTATTTATGTGAAAAATTTAAAAAACCTAGTTTTTGATTTTTATTTTATACAAAAACAATGATTTTTTCACGAAATTTGGTAAAAACGTACCTTTATTTGTCCCAAATACACTGTAATTTTTGGTTTTAAAATGTTTATTTTATAATTTTTTTACCTTATTATTAAAAAAATATCATTATTTTCAATCTAAAATTCACGTGTCAAAATATCGGCATTTTCTAAAAAGTCCAATGTCGTTTTGTTCGTTAAAATCTCTACTTTATAATGGTGTAAAAAACTATACATTACACTGGTAAATGTTTAAGGAAAAACCAAAATTGAGATCCGATTTTTTAAAATTATTATTAAACTAGGGTCGATAGTTTTTGGAACCAAAAAAATATATAGAAGGATGAAACCCATTGCAAAATGTAAAGTAAATAACAAAAATGAAAGAAAAAATAAATTACAGGCGATCTGGGGTCAAAAAGTGGAAGGGGCTGAGTTTTTAGGGGTAAAAACACGGTTTTTGTCGATTTTTGGCAAAATAACTAGTCCTATGACAATTTATTTTTTGATATATCTTAAAGTGGTAATGTATACTTTTTTATACCATCGGAAATAGAGATTTCAACGAACAAAAAGCTTACCGACTTTTTTAAAATGACGATATTTTAACACGGGAATTTTCGATTGAAAATAAGGGTACTTCAATATTAAGTCAAAAAAATGTATAAAGATAGATATTTTAAAACCCAAAAATTATTACAGTTTATTTAGGAAATAAACGTAAGTTTTCACCAAATTTCGTAAAAAATAATTGTTTTTTAAAGATAAAAATAAAAAACCAAAAACATGGTTTTTGTAAATTTTTACATAATCTTTGAAGTTATGTAAAAAAGTGTAAATACCAAAGATGTAGATCTTTTTATTACCTAAAACTTTACTTTTTAACTTTTTTGATAACACTTGTAGTTGGACCTAAAATCCCGAAAACCGTTTTTACATTTTAATCCCCCCTTCTCCCCCTTATCGAACTCAGATCGCCTGGAATTAATTTTTCCTTAAATTTCTGTTACATTTTCTACTTTTTACAATGGTTCTCATTCTAAAAATGTTTGTTTGTAATTTTTATGGGTTGTGCTAATGACTTTGGTATAACCCCAGTGTGTCTACGTAAATTGGCGTCGTATGGATTTTTTTATTATTATTTTTACTAAGAATGATGAAAAAATGTAATTTTGACTCAAGAGAAAGGTACCTGTATTTTTGTTATTAATATCAAAAAATGTTATAAAGCAAAGATGTTTAGAATAAAAAAATAATAATTTCGTTTACCTATAAGAAAAATATTTTCTATATTAGCAAAAATACCTACAGGTACTTTACTCTTTAGCAAAAATAATTACATATTTGTCCATACCTCGCAGATTACTGTTAAAATTTGATATTTGATTGTTGCCTTTTAGGCTTATTATGTAGTACCTTTTTAAACCGCTGCTGTAAGATTTTTTTATATCCGCTAATGTTTTAAAGAATTTTAAGCATTCTTCATATGTATATGTTACTTTTAATTTTAGGAATTAAGGACAACAGTAGTAAAAGGAGTCGAAGAACTTGTCAGCTGAAAAAGGTATGTTTTATTAAAGAAACTTTTTTTATTTCATTTGCACATACAAGGATACCATTTAAAAAGGCCTTAATAATATTTATCATATTAAAAAAATCATGTATTTTATCAAGTACTGTAAAAGTTATTTAAGAAAAACCGATTTTCAGCGGCATCCTTAGGTGGTTCATATCTCTCTAAACAGGGACTTAAAAAAACTTGTCATATTATTTTAATGTCTTTCCTAGGTATCCGAGAAATTGTGTAATCCCAAACACCCTGTATATTATAATTACTAACGGGTGTATTCACCAAGCTCTGACAAATAATTATCAGACTGATAGCCTAGATAGGTAGATGCTATTTAAGCAGGCTATCAGTCTGATAAATATTTGTCAGAGCTTGGTGAATACGGCAAAAAGCATATTCTGATACAGGGTGTCCGCTTATTAATGGTACACAGAAAAACCACAGATACCTCAGAGCCATTCTTACCTGGTACACCTTTTTTTGTATAGAAACCATTGGGGAGTTTACTGATTTACTTAGGTGGGACATATACTATAGCAGAAAAAAGTTAGTACGTTCTTGAAAAATTTAAATAGGTAGTGTGGTCAGCTCTTTCTGGTTTGCACATAAAAAGTTACCGATTTTTAATAAAATATTCAAAACGTTTCAAAAGTTATGAAAATAAATTCAAAATATTTTTTTCACTTTGACACCCTGTATCTTCCTGATTGTCAACTTTTGGATTTAGGTATGTGTAGTTTAATCTTCATATTTGGGCATAAGAAATATGTGGTTTTTCTTTGTACCATTAATTAGCAGAGACCCTGTATTAAATCAGCGCCTTAAATATGGTCTTGCTTCTGCGGAGTTTTTTAACCAAAAACTGGTATACAGAATCAGCTAAATAACATAACACATAGGCAATGTGAGGAAAAGAGACAATCTAACGTGAATACCTGCATATAAACATTTCTGATTGAATTAGTAACATACATCCTTTTTTGTTGGTTTACTGGCCGATATCCCAGTACCTCTATTTGCTTAACCGGTTTTTATACAAAAAAATGAACACATTCATTAATAATCGTTTATTTAGTTTTACTGAACTATTTTTGAGGTCACGTCACGGGCGATAATGCCACAGCAGGTTCTTCAACAGGCAAGGACTACCAGTTAGACGTTATCACTCACGCATTGTAAGGCTAGCCACATACGTTCCATTCCAACTGAGATTTTGAAGAGTATTAAGGGGTCTCTCTCACACATATTAATTTTAATTCTTCAGTTTGTATTAATGCATTCGTGGGAGATAAACGAATCAAAAGAGGAAAACAAAAACAAAACGAATATTTGAACATTAATTTTTTTAAAAATAGAGTGGGGTCTATCATATTTTCTTTATGACACAGCCACACAAAAAAAGTTGCTGCTCAGAAAGACAGACTATGGTATATTTATGATTTTGGATCGCCGAATTCGAATCCAAGATCGGTTTGACCCCATCAGGTCACGGTCAAGGTCAATCACAGCCCTACAAAAAAGTTAAATGTCCGGAGACCTAGACCATGGTATCCGAATCAGGGGTTGGTTTGACCCCATCAGGTCATAATTAAGGTGATTTCAGGGTCAGATCCTTAAAATTCTTTGAAAATAGACCACAATCGTAGTATCTTTATGTTTTTAAAGTCGCTAAATCCGAATCCAGGGTCAGTTTGACCCAACTAGGTCATGGTCAAGGTCATTTTAAGGTCAGTGGCTTAAAAAAATCAATATATCATGATTGTGGTCTATTTTCAATAACTTTTGATAATTTGATCTTAATATGACCTTGATATTAACCTGATGACGTTTAATTGGACCACGGATTCAGATTAAGCGACCCCGAATTATTATCATTTGACCTTGATAAATCCTTTACCTCGACCTAATGGGGTCAAGAGGTCAATTTGACTTCGGATTCTAAAAGCGTCTCAAATTCTCAACTAAATGTCTTAACAAACTAATCTCAAAAACATGTAACACTTTAAGGTACAATTCAGAACAAGGCGGCAAACTTTAGGTGGCAGCAGCACACAGTGAGTTTAAAGATCTCTATCTCTCAACCCACTGTGTGGCCAAAAATCATTCAGTCGTTTGGCAGTAAAATACACCCCTGGACAAAAAAATCGGACAAATAAAATTTTGTTCAAATTCAATATAAATAACTTTTTAGGTATATCAGTGACCTTCTTGTTCAGTTGTATTGCAAAAAGTTTTATAGGATTCGGTGTTATACAGGAAGAACTTTTGATCCAAATTTTTAAACACTTTGTAGAATAATATAACGTCACAATTTTATAACCAGTGAATAGGATTTTAAACCCCAGATTTTTCTAACATTTCTATTTTTAATTTTAAATCCATAGGTATTTCATTTTGAATTCGTTATTTATATCGGTATCTCTATTCTAAAAAAATAAAAATTTTTGAGGAAAACAATGCAATTTAATTATCATGGTTGCTATGGAGAAACATACGATTTGGATGGACCTATTTTAAAAACTAATAAAAATAACTATATGAAGTGTACTATTTTAAAAAATCTTTTTACTGGTGATAAAATATACATGGTGTTTTTGCCGTACCTTTTATATCTTTAGATACAACAAAAATCTAAATATTGATTTCCAAAACTACGAAACCAACATAACAAACTAATATTATTAATAATTTTTTTATCATAAAGATAAAAATTTTAAGAGAAACGTAAAAATTGTACTTGACACCCGGTACATAAATTTCATTGTCTTGTATAAAAATCTATATTTCCCTTAAGAATAGAGATAATGATATTTATTAAAAAATTAAATGTTAAGAAAAGATGGGGCTTTAAAATCCAATACACTGGTAAAAAATTGTGACGTTAAATTATTCCACAGGGTATAAGAAAATGTAAAATATTAAATAATGTATATTATTTAAGATTTAATTTAAACAAAATTTTGTTTGTCTTGTTTTTTTTGTCCAGGACGTTTTGTTATAAGAATATTATATGAGGGGCTAGTTTCAAAGTGTACAATTTCAAAAATTAGATTTTTTTGTTGTATTTAACAAACATGAATTAAATATAATGCATTTTTTTTTAGTTTGAACACTTTGTTATGGATGTACTGATGGCCTAAAAAGTAATTTATTTAAATTTAGCGTTAAATAAATAACTACTGGGACATTTATCTCACTGTTATATTAAAAAGTATAAATGAGACTTTGAAACTAGGCCCCGCATATGTAATTTAGTATGGGATTAATACCATGTTTTGAATATACAAAAAGCAATACTGTCATTTATATTAATTATTAGGAAAAATAATAATAATTAAAAATTTTACCAAAAAATACAGAGTGTTTTCTAATTGAGGTTAAAAAAATAAGGGTTTTTTTTATTAAAAAAGGTTTTATAAACATAGGTGCTTAAATTTAAAAGGGGTTAATTTTCTAGATATTAAATCCCTAATCAAAATTTTAATATCTTTTAAGATATATGGAGTACGACTTTTTTTATTGGATGCCCGATGTATTATATATCACCATTATGACGTAATTATTTAAACTCTTCTGTTTCCGAGAATGTACTTTTTTCTAGAAAAATGCATGTATTATTTAATACGGTTACTACTAATCTAAACTAGTTGTTTAACACATTACATTTTTTGTGATATGGTTATTAAAGTCTAATAAATCCTGTTGGGTATTGGTAAATAAACGTCAATTTTGTTGTTCATTAATGCGAAACAATTAAATGTGCTAGTTAGTAAGTAATATAATTAAAAACAAGTATTTAATGACACATGTCACTAACATGGTAACATTGAAAAAAAATACAAGAACATTCTTAAATTTATCTGTACTCCAAGTAAATGTTTTTAACATCTAAATATTGTTATAGTTTGTAAATAGACACATGATGTCTATCGGCTCAAATTTCTTACTTCTTCGTCTTCAGCGTTACTCCACCTTACGGTCCATTTTTTCATATCCGTGCCGTGTCCGTTCCGTGTTATGTCAGTGCGGAACCGAAAAAGAAATTATGTTTATCCTTTATGAAGATATTTACACAGATACGTTTCCCGGACGGAGCCCGTCATTGCCTGGACAGAAATTAATACCAAACGATATTTTTGGTTTCGGCACTGACGGTGCACGGAACGAACACGGAGTATTTGTTTGTATTTTCTGAATTTGCCTTTGGTTTCTTTATTTTTTCATATGGGATAAACATATCAACTTCTTGGCTTTTACCCCTTTAGTTGTTGGTCTTTATCTTCATCCTGGAATAAAGCCAATACGGTAAAATTTTCTCTCCTACCCACCCGAACACTGTCGCAACTCGGATATTTATAAATATCACATCAAAAATACCCGAACCCGGAACTGACTGTGAACAGACACGGCCCGGATACAGATAAATTGACCTTTAGTGGTATTCTTTCGAGACATGATCAGTTTTACTTCTCTCAGTTCCTTTACTTGCAAGTAATCATGATAATTTGATCATGTGACAGATACAATTTGAAGTAATAATAAAGATTCAGAATGCAGTTAGCTACGTAAGTTTCAAAAGAATGTTTTTAGTTTCACTTCCATCATTTTGTTCACTGATCATGTCTCGAAAAAATACCACTTTTTTAATAGAAAGTAGACAGTTAGAGCAAGGCCAGGGACGTAGACGTATCCGCATAAGCATTATACATTTTCTCGTAGTAAGGAGTTACGTACGACGCAATGCTACGGATTACTACGTACGTTCAAAACGCAACCTAACGAGCCGAACATTTCAACCTATTGACCTATTGAACCGAACGGACACGATTAGATGCCGATGACAAATTGTTTGAATGTTTTGATTTTATTAAATTAACAAATATAATACATGAGGTTACACGTCTTTTGAAGGTTGTTGTTAATTGTCTTTAAGTTAATTTATACTAAGATTATTAAAATTTTTGGCATACCCATAATAATTTTGAGGTAAATTTTAATAATTATTTTTGAAAAAAAAACGAACCATGTAGCTTTTTGTTAAATTGTGCATTTTTGGGACACCCTTTCCAATTATACAGGGGCCTTCAAAAATTGTAACAATACACAACTTTAGTTTTTAAATGGGGCACCCAATGTTTTTTATATATAATAGTCATAAGGAATATTTTCTTTGTTAGCTGCTTACCCAGCTGTAAGCACTTTCATTTTTGACAAATCAATGACGTTAGTCTTACAGCAGCTCACAGCGGTTGTTAGCAGCCTCGGGAGATATCTAACCCCTGTCTAACAGGTTGAAAAAACAAAGAGGGGAAATATAGCCTAATTTGAGGTTAAAAGTAAAAAAAAATTAACTAAATGTATACTTATAACAATAACAATAGTATGTGTGGGAATTTTTGTTTTAAAACTGAGATTACCATTTTTTAGGTTATATTATTTCTTTTAAATCTAATTTTTCATTGGCGGTAAGCACTTTATTTTTCGATTCACATTATAATGACGTCAGCTGTTAGACAAGCTTGTTAGCAGCTTTAAGACAGAAGAATTAGAAAAATATACCTATAGTATGCAATCATTAGAAAATGTACCATTAGTTGATAATACTACTCAGAAGTAACAACTTTTGATGTTTCTAATGACAGCTGGTTCATACAGGGTGTTTTCTAACTACTGTACGAAACTTAAGGGGTGCTTTCTTATGTCTTTTTATGAAAAAGAGGTTCCTATAAGAATATGTCTGGACTTGCTTTAATTATGAGATACAGGGCGTTAAAGTCGGTATCTCTTAAATATCTTAGGAACTCTTTAACCGATTTGAATAAAATGTGGGATACTTATTTAATGTAATAAGGTGCTTGTAAAGCTTTGCTTAGATTAGGATTATTGGGTCCAGTGGGGTCTCAGTGGGCACCCCAACCAATATTATGGAGAAAAAAGTACGCCACTGACTTTTTATGAAGTTTTAATATTTTTCTCCGATTAAGAAATTAACAGTTCATCTTTTTAGTCTCTTCTATTATCTTTGTATCTATCTTTCTTTTAGAAAAAAATATTTAAGCTACTTTAATTTTCTCTAAAGAGTACCCAGAGACCACATGATATACAAAGCCAAAATAAAACTAAAACAACTAATTGCCTTAAAATTATTGCGCAGTCGTGTATTTTATGAAAAATTGTAATTTTCCCTATTTACTAAGGTCAAAATAGTTTTTTTTTTATTTGGGATTTTATTTTATGCTGAAATCTCACTTGTGATGTTCTGTGGATTAGTATTCTTCAACTAGATTGACTTTATTGAGTCCAGTAGCGGCTCAGTGGGCACAACCAATATTATTAAAAGAAAAATGCACGCCACTGGCTTTTTGTAGTTTTTATATCTTTTTCCCACAGGGTGTATCATACTTCATTCATCAAAACTTAATAGCATATTCTACGTCGAAAATAAGCGCTAGTTTCCTTTATAAACAAATGTCCAGAAACGCTTCCTTTTGGAGCTTTAAAATTCTAAGAAAAAAAAACGTTTTTATCATTATTTTTAAAATCATTTTCGCCATTTCGTCATGCATTAAAGTGGTTTTTATTTTTTTGTCTGAAAAACTATGCATCGTTCGGGAAAAAGTCAAGAGACCAAATTTGTTTCACATTCAATGGAGATTTAAAAAATATTTTTATTTTAGGAAAAAGTGCAGTGACGCACCATTTTTTTCTTTAAAATAGTCCATACAAATACGATACGGGCGTTACTCGTTTTTTTTAAAATATTTTACATAAAAAGAAATGTCTTTTCCTGCTGTTAAGCAATGTACCAAATACCAATTTAATATCTAGAGCGGCTTAAAAATTATGATTTTTTTTGTTCTTAGAATTTTAACACACTGTATCTCTAAAAGAAGCGTTTCCGGACATATGTTTATAAAGGAAACTAGGTGTTATTTTCGACGTAAAATATGCCTTTGGAATTTGATGCATGATCTTTGGAACACCGTGTGTAAAGCAACTAAAAATACAACTTTTTAGTGTCATACATTTTTTGTATCTGGCTTAATATTTAAGATATTTATTAAATAACGACTTTTTAAAAAATAATTAAATCCATGTATCTTAGAAACGAAGCAACGCCGAACATGTACACCCAACAAACAAATATTTTTATGGAAATCTACTTTTTCATCAAGCAGGATTTTTTTCGTAAACTTAATAATAATTAAAAAGTTTCCTATTTGGTAAAAACTTTCGAACACACGCTGTATATGTATAATGTGACCCATTTAAAAAATAAAGGTGCACCCTGAATTGGAATTTGTGTCAAAAAATTACAATTTAACTAAGTCTTTGAAGTGTTTCTTCGTTTTTCCTAAAAATGATTACCTTGATTTTGTCAACAAAATGTATACCGGATCAGCTAAATAAAATCACACATAGGCAGTGTGAGAAAAAGAAACAATCTAATGTGAATAGCGGCATGTAAACATTTCGGATTGGATGACGCACGTACATCCTTTGTTGTTGCTTTACTGGTCGATATATCTTTATCTAATGCTTATACAGTATATTAACTTAAATTAAACACCTAAATCGTATTGGATTTTAATTAAAACTTACAGTAATTAATAACCTTGCTGGAACGTGACCAATCCTGAGTAAACAATTTATTGTGACAGAAATAGAGTGAGACTTCATTAAAATAAATGTCTAATTTATTAGGTTAACTGTTATTTAAAGGTTCCTAATAATGAGTAGAACTGATAATTAACTTTTAATACGTAGAATTGGAATGTTTAGATAAATATACAGGGTGTCTCTAGACGGTCTGTACAAAAATACAACGATCCAACGCACTTTACCTTTGTCAAAAAGTTAATCGTTTGTAAGATACAGGGTGTCAAAGTTTTTATTTTATTTTAGCTATCTTCTAATATTTTATTAAATACTGGATTTTTTTAATCGGTATACGGTTTTTTTCTATAGTAAGGAATCAAAAGGTACTTATATTTTTGCTATCAAATGTAAAGGGAGCAAAGTGTCATTATTTTTTGTGCCTCGGTATATTATGATTCTAGTAGATAATTGTTATTCTTCCATATTTTTTGCACGAAAAAAGGTATACCTTATAAATATGGCTACGAGCAACCGTTTCTAAAATATTTTGGATTGAACGTTTATTTCACATAAAAAATCTTCTCATTCCTTTACGCTTTATTAGACCACCCGAATTTCTTCAAGAGGTCAACGGCTTAACCCAACGGGCCTTAGTTAAAAAGTAGATCGCTTGTGAGATACAGGGTGTCCAAGTAAAAAAATAAGTTAAATATTTGACACTCTGTATCTTGCAAACCACCAAACTTTCGACTAAAGTAAATTGGAATTGATCGTTGTATTTTAGCCCAATGAATTTGGGGTAGCATTTTGTACAGACACTACCAGAGAAAGTGGGAATGAGTAAAGTGGCAAACTTATGTATGGAATAAAATGTTTACTTAATCTGAAATATCTCAAAAACGATTGCTCATAGGGATATTTATCAGGTATACCTTTTTGTGTACAAAATATGGGAAAATAAAAATTCTATACTAAAATTATAATTTACCGGGGCAAAAAAATTTATGACACATTGAATCTAAGCAAAGGACTGCAGGTGGCTCCCTCTACATTTTACGACAAAAACATTCGATTTCCCACTCTGAAAAACCTTTTAATACCAAATTTTGTAGAAAAATGTCTTATAATAAATGAGATAATTAAAAGCCACTAAAATAAAATCAAAACTTTGATATCCTGTATCTTGAAAACAATCAACTTTTTGACTAAGGTAAATGACGTTAGATCGTTGAATTTTGGTCTAAGGAGAACAGTTGTAGTAGAATTTTGTACAGACCTTTTAGAGACACCCTGTATATGTTTTGTGTATTACTTTATTCTAAGCTATCAGGATTAAGAATAATTACCTTATTATTCTGGAAAGTATTCATTGTATGACTCAAATCAAGAGAATTTAGCTGAAATCGATCTGCTATGATATTTAATTTGTAATATACACGTTAATACCTTTGGATTATAATGTCTGTGGTTGTACTACTGCGTCAAAATGCAAATTTCTAGGATAAGAGAGTACATATTTTACTAAATATTTTAAGCCGTCCAAGCCAATTAAATGTAAAACATTCCATAATAAATATTACTAGTGGCGGCCTAAGATCAAAATTTTTGTGGGCAAAATACATTTTGCGGGGCCCTCATATCCGCGAGACCCCTTCTCGACAAATGGTATCGTGAGAAAAAATAGGGGAACAAAAAAAGACCTGCGAGTCCCTGTACTATTTTACTTTTATTCATGCAAATCTATGGCTCGAGGCCCTGGGCGAGCAAAATTGTAACCAGTCATTGCTGTGTGGAGAGAGTCTAAAAAATTGGGTATTCCAATATTATTATTTTTTAATCGATGTATACTGATCCCTATTTATGGGTAAAATTGTATTTAAGGCCCAGTTAAAGTGGAAAGTCCTCTCCTGCCCTAAAAATGATAAACAAAGAATTATGGTACCCATTCACATACAGTTCGCTTACATTTCTCGGACTGTTTAATTTCTACTGAAGATTTAAAATTTCTGGGACAATACACCATTTAGGTAAATTACCTAAGTAGCTTTAGTTTCCGTTCCAGTTTAATTTCGGTTCAGAAGTTAAAGTAATTGTACACGATCCTTTCAGTTTTCAGTTCTCTCCTATAAATTTCAAAAAATTAAAAAAAAACAAAACCGACAATAATACCAATTTTTTCAACTGATTTAAAGTTGCCAACTTTAGATTTAAACTGTCGTTTTAGCTCCATACACTTTCTATCGGCAGCTATGTTTTGAAGCAAAATGGCCGTATCGAGCAATAACCAGAACTAATTTAAAGTCGACAACTTTATATTTAAATTTCGTTTTAACTCCATACACTTCAGTCTATCGGCAAATACAACATATTATTATCTTTTGAAGCAAAATGGCCATATCGAGCCAAAATACCAATTCTTCCAGCTGATTTGAAGTCGACAATTTTAGATTTAAACTAATTTTAACTCTGTACACTTCAGTCTATTGGCAAATACAAGCAATCTTTTAAAGCAAAATGACAGTATCAAGCAATAATACCAATTCTTCCAACGGATTTAAAGTCGACAAATTTAGATTCAAACTGTCGCACAGTGTGTCGAGAGATAGGGATTTTGGGACAAAAATCGTAACAGTCTTATGGCACTAAAAAGGTTTTGTTAATATTTATAATTGAGTAGGGTACCATGCTCTGCATATGCAGAAAGCAATACTGTAATATTATAATACAGAGTAATTAAAAAATAGGAGTCAATTTCCTAAAATATACAGGGTTGCGGTAAAAATTTTAAAAACTGATTTATGAGCTAATTTCATAAAAAAATGTTTATATAAATATAGGGCCGAAGTTGTATAGTTTTCAAGATACAGGGTGTTAAACTTTTTTTTTTATAAAGACGTTTAACGTAAAAAATTTAATTTCATAGAAAGTTGCAGATAGTTGCAGCTAATTTATATAAAAATATGTGCTTACTCTTCCACAAGGAAAATTTAGCCCAAAAACAGAAATATGGTTTTCGATGTATTTTGAAAAACCATATCAAATCCTAATCTTTGTTTGCTTTAATTATAATTTACATATAAAAATATTATATATATTTTTTAAATACAAACCTTCTAGATTATTAGCCATAAAACAATAGACACTTTTATATACTAATTGTAGTTAGCTATGAACTTGAAAAGAAAAAAATTAAATGGCAAGGCACTTTTCTGTATAATAAAAAGGACCACATATAAAGCTGGATATTTTTATATTGGCAAAGTTAAAAACAGAAAATAAGTTTTCTTGTTATTATATGGTTATCGTGAGTAACGCAGTTTTATTTTTTTTTCTGGCTTAGAAACAACAGAACAACATTTATTAGGTTAGCTGCGTAATTATTGGTATTACAAAAAATAAGAAACTTCTGCACAATCATTAGTAGCGTTTGTAGTTATAAATGAGATAAAAAAAAGTTTTGAACCAATTGTTTTTGTCTTCCCATGAAAGCTATGTTATGTTTAAATATTTTTGACTTGTATGGGATTAAGAATTTTTTTTTTCGTCGCTACAATAAACTACAAATAATTTTGAGGGTACTCCAAAATTTTTAACGTAGTGCAGCGTTTGTAGTTATAAATGAGA
The DNA here is from genome assembly GCA_014170235.1 of Listronotus bonariensis. Taxonomy (NCBI): domain Eukaryota; kingdom Metazoa; phylum Arthropoda; class Insecta; order Coleoptera; family Curculionidae; genus Listronotus; species Listronotus bonariensis. Next base: position 59,950 of record JACEGR010000781.1, read on the forward strand.
TAAAAAAGTTTTGAACAATTGTTTTGTCTTCCCATGGCTATGTTATGTTTAAATATTTTTTGACTTGTATGGGATTAAGAATTTTTTTCGTCGCTACAATAAACTACAAATAATTTTGAGGGTACTCCAAAATTTTTAACGTAGTTTTATTTTTTTTTCTGGCTTAGAACAACATTTATTAGGTTAGCTGCGTAATTATTGGTACTACAAAAAATAAACTTTACTACAATCATTAGTAGCGTTTGTAGTTATAAATGAGATAAAAAAGTTTTGAACAATTGTTTTGTCTTCCCATGGCTATGTTATGTTTAAATATTTTTTGACTTGTATGGGATTAAGAATTTTTTCGTCGCTACAGTAAACTACAAACAATTTTGAGTTTATTCCAAAATTTTTAACGCAGTTTTATTTTTTCTGACTTAGAACAACATTTATTAGGTTAGCTGCGTAATTATTGGTACTACAAAAAATAAACTTTACTACAATTATTAGTAGCGTTTGTAGTTATAAATGAGATAAAAAAAGTTTTGAACAATTGTTTTGTCTTCCCATGGCTATGTTATGTTTAAATATTTTTTGACTTGTATGGGATTAAGAATTTTTTTCGTCGCTACAATAAACTACAAACAATTTTGAGTGTATTCCAAAATTTTTAACGCAGTTTTATTTTTTTCTGGCTTAGAACAACATTTATTAGGTTAACTGCGTAATTATTGGTACTACAAAAAATAAACTTTACTACAATCATTAGTAGCGTTTGTAGTTATAAATGAGATAAAAAAGTTTTGAACAATTGTTTTGTCTTCCCATGGCTATGTTATGGTTAAATATTTTTGACTTGTATGGGATTAAGAATTTTTTTCGTCGCTACAATAAACTACAAACAATTTTGAGTAAATTCCAAAATTTTTAACGCAGTTTTATTTTTTTTTCTGGCTTAGAACAACATTTATTAGGTTAGCTGCGTAATTATTGGACTACAAACAAATAAACTTTATTACAATCATTAGTAGCGTTTGTAGTTATAAATGAGCTAAAAAAATTAGGTTTTTTTCTAAAGCGGGTTCCAGCGTGATGGAGCTGCCTTTAAAGCTACCTAGATTAAAATTGTTGGGTCCAGTGGCGTCTCAGTGGGCACCACAGCCAATATTATTAAGAAGAAAAGTAAGCCATTGACTTACCAAAAAAATCGTATTTTTTCCTATTCAACAATTGAAGATGCAACTTTTTAGTCTTTTAAATTTTTTCGTATCTAGCTTCGTTTTCGAGAAAAAAATTAAATCCACTCTAATTTTTTTAAAAAGTAACCAGACAACATGTTTAATAAACCAAAATAAAAAATAAACAACTATTTGCCTTAAAATAAAGGAGCAGTGGTGTATTTTATCGGAAATCGTCATTTTTCTTATTTACTAAGTCAAAGTTGCTTATTTTTTAAATTTGGATTTTATTTTAAGCTGTTTATGAATACTTTTTGGTATCACTTAAAGTTGCTTCAATTTAAAATTGATTATTCGGAAAAAAATGTAACACTTTATAAAAAGACAGTGGCGTACTTTTTGTCTCAATAATATTGGCTGTGGTGCCCACTGAGACGCCACTGGACTCAATTATCTTAATCTAGGTAGAGCTTTACAGGCGCCTTATTACCTTAATTAAGTGTATTAAACTTTATCCAAATCAATGGAAGATATTTTAAAAATACCGACTTTTTTAACAAACTTTAATGCCCTGTATCTCGAACACGAAGCGTCTTCGAACATATGCTTATATAAACTTTTTTACTTAAAAAATCATCCCTTAAAATAAAAGTCATCACTTAATAATTTACACTATGTATATGCTATAACTATACTATAAACATTGTTTTCTACGACTGCTAGAAAAAGTGTCTAAAAACGCATGTCAGACAGGATCTGAAAATAACTAATTTCACATGATGTATGATTTTAACCTCGTTAGTTTCAACCAGTCAAAAATATTTTATATTCTGTCATTTAGTTTTGACATATGCGTGTGAACACATTTCTCACGGCGCGGCGTTTGAAAATTTTTCGAACAGTTCTGTCAAAAGTTAAAAGAATAAAAATAATAAAAATCACATATTAATCCTTATTTTCTGCTGTCGTAGAAAAGTATCGTGTGCAACACGTTTGAAACTGACTCTTTGCACACTCGTATGACTTGTAGCACTCGCCTACGGCTCGTGCGCAAACGTCATACTTGTGTGCAAAGTCTTTTTCAAAACTTGTTGCACAATATACTATTTATTTACAACCATGAATGGAATGTTGATATTTTCGACGTTTTAAAATTTTAAAAGTGTCACTTTTCTGACTTTTACTTTCGGTCCCAAGGTAAAATTAACCCTAGCAACAGTCGAAAAAATACAAAAGTTTGCCCACTTGACGTCTTGTCTGATATTTTAGACAACTCTATAACACTTTACGCAGGAAAAATATCTGGTGGCGTAATAATTTGACAAATTAAAAATCATTTTGTTTGGTTGACACATTTTTGGTTTAAAAATAAATTAAATAATAAATATTAAAAAAAAATAAACCGATTTCAAAGAAATTTGTACAACTCACTGAAAAGTTTAAAATATTAAAAAATTAATTAATTAAAAAGGAGTCGGATAATAGCATATGGCAATAAAGTATAAAATCCTTTGTTGATTTAGTTATTAAACATTGAGTAGTTGAGCACATGTACTTATTATGTTGTTACCTGTCTTATTTTTTTAATTTATTTTAAATTATTTTTAAGTTTTAAGCGACTTTTACTAACTTTTTAAAAGTCGGTTCAATTTGATTTTCTTAATATATTTTATTTTTAGTTTAATAATATTACTATTTAATTGGTAATATTCACTAAAGAACAGTACTATTATCTACATCTTTTAGCGGTTAGCTGCAGCCCCGTGTCTATTGATTTATAAGCTTTTGATAGCAATGGAGGTTTATTAAGAAAATTTAAAAAACCAAACCAGAACTAATCAAGCCCCCCTCACCTATACTCTGTCTTCAGTTTTTTATATTGTCTGTCAAAAGCTTATAAATGCGCAATGCTGCAGTTAACTGTTTGTGGAATACATTATAACTGTAAAAGCTTATAAATGTCGGGGCTGCTACAAATCGATACACACGGGCTGCAGCTAACCTCTTGTAGAATACATTATATCTGTCAAAAGCTTATAAATCGAGACACGCGGGGTGGCAATAAATTAATACTCACGGGGCTACAGCTAACCGTTTGTAGAATACATTATATCTGTAAAAGCTTATAAATCGATACACGCGGGGCTGCAACAAATCGATACACACGGGGCTGCAGCTAACCTCTTGTAGAATACATTATATCTGTCAAAAGCTTATAAATCGATACACGCGGGACGGCAATAAATCAATAATCACGGGGCTGCAATAAATCGATACACATGGTGTTGCAGCTAACCGCTTCTACAATACATTATATCTGTCAAAAGCTTATAAATCGATACACGCGAGGCTGCAACAAATCGATACACACGGGGCTGCAGCTATCCGCTTGTCTTTTGTTCAATGAAAAGGGTTAATTTTACCAGCTTTATTCTTTATGTACCTATCTAGAGGCAGCTTATCTGCACCAACAACGTACGGCAGAGAAAAAAATAGGTCTAGTACCTTTCTTTTTGCGATCCTGACTTTGTTTTTTATGGGACGACCGCGGAAGTGCACTCTTTAAAAAAAAAATAAAAATAAAATCGGTTCACAAACGCTGGAGTAATCGCGTAACATACACACAAAGAAAAGATACAGGTGAATTAAGAACCTCCCCGTTTTTGAAGTCGGTTAAGAATTTTAAAAAGTGGTTCTAAAAAAATAGTATAAAATGGGTGAAAAATTTAATTACTGTATCAAGAAATGGTTCATCTTGGCGCTCCGAGCCCCCGTAAGCCATTCTTTTCTCTTGACAGTAATGAAACACTTTCCGCCTCGGTATGTAATGTACTATTACATTACCATAACATAATGCTTGCGAAACATTGACCCCGTATAATAATTACATGATCTTTAATTTAAATAAACATTTTTGGGAATGGTCATGGTTATCCCATAAAAATGTTTTTTTAGCCGGACAATAATTTCTATGTTAATACATTGCCAATTTTACGTCACATATAACCTTGAGTTCTGATAAATATTAGCTAGGAAGCTTAAAGGTTACATAACTGCGTTTTAGCAAATATTTTGAATGTAACTAAATGTAGGTAGTATTAAAATTTGGCGGTAAAAAGAGTAATAGTAGTTAAAACTAAGAGCTAAAAAATAGTATATGGACCAATTCTTACAAGCAGAAAAAAAAGTCTAAGAGAACGGCAGTTTTTCTACAGGGTGTTTTAAAACAAATGCGAAAAATTTTAGGAGGTGATTCCTTGTTCAAAATAAAGGGTAGTTTGCTTTATAAACCTAGGGTCAAAAATCAACCATTAGGTAGATACTGCGAAAAAAATATATATATATTTTCTTGCTTTAAAACAACATGAGTATTGTATTAAAACTTCCAAGTAATATCTAATAAAGACATATTACAAATGCCTTAATAGTTGACAGCAGATAAATAGATTTTTTTATAATATTTCCCCGTCCCGGCACGTTATGTTTGACATTTTATTTTTTTATTTGATATTGGTGGGTTTACCGAAAAAAAGTCAGTTAAAGTTAAAATAGTTGCTAAATAAATCAGTCTATCCAAATATATATTTTTTGAGGTCATTGCGTAAGTGTCTCTGTAAATTTGCAACGATCACGTCACGATAAAGTTAGTCTATTTCCACTAATTCCATTAATTCTAATAAAGTAAAAAAATATTCAGAAAGTGCATATAACAGAAATATGTTTGTAGAATTTCATTATTCTATCGCTTTTCGTTTTTGAAAAAAATAAAAACATTATTTTTTCGTCATTTTTGTACCGCGATATCTCTCTAATGATTGACTTTTGTCCCTTTGTTTATAAAGCAAACTACCCTTTATTTTAAACAAGGAATCACCGCCTGAAAGTTTTCGCTTTTGTTTAGAAACACCCTGTTTATTGCCGTCAGTACGACAACGAAGGAAGGTCTTCTGCTATGCTATCAGTTAAGTTTCTGAGTGTTAACCACTAACAGGTAGAGATTAGAAAAAAATACGCATGCATTAAAACCTTTCGTCATATACAGGTTCAGTTAAATAACATAACATATAGGCAATGTGAGGAAAAAAGACAATCTAACTAAATCCCGGCATGTAAACATGCGTGACTAATAGTGCTTGTTTTGTTATTCTATTGCCTGCCGATGAACCAAACAACGCGTTGCTCATATTGTATACATCGGCGCATTGGCAATTTTCAAGTGGCACGACGTGTATACGTACGGCAAAGCGCGCACTGAAATGGTAAGCAAGTGACATAGCGGCCAGATGGTGAGTCAGTCTCTAAAACCTGCGTAAATAAATGCAGAAGGGCGCATTAATGTAAAGTGGCGGTGGAATAGTATTTGGCAAGTGTGTGGCGTCAGTTGGGTATCACTAGTCTCTAAAATGTTTAATTTTTGAGGTCTTTAAAGACTTCATCTGCCACTAGCTCACCACCCCGCAGTCACTTCACTTGCTTATCACTTTTGTGTGCGCCTTGCCTATAGCTGTTTTTACAATTTGAAAGCTTTTTGTTTTTTGCTGTAACTTTTCGATCTGCGTTTGCGCATTTCTCTCTTTTAAAAACTTGCGGAAAAGTGCGCGTGTGCAGATCAACAAATTGTAGCAAGAAAGCTTTCAAGCAAAAAATATTTCAAACTTTAAAAACGGCTTAAAGCAAGACACCTACTGAAGTGGCGTGGCGGCAAGATGGTGAGCTAGTGCCAGGTAAAATGTTTAAATCAATCAAAAAAAAAATGAAAAACTAGTGGTAGGTACCCAACTGACGCCATACACTTGCCAAACACCATTCCACCGTTACTTTAATGCGTGCTTTTGCATTTATTTTGGAAGGTTTTTAGCTGCCACGTCACTTGCTTGCCTTAGGAATAGGTATGGTAGACTTTTTGCGCTAAAGCAATAGTATTGTATTTGTGCGGCAATAAACCTCAAAAAATGTTATCTAAGGAAAAATGAAACAAACTCTAACCCTAATTCTAGTTAGTAAAAAACAAAAATCTTTCCAAATTGCTCATAATTTTTTAAATTATTAAATAGATTACAAGATGTTTTGCAGAAGGTAAAAAAATGAGTATACCGGGTGACACAGGATGTTGTACCCCCAACTTTTTTGTAGTTTTTAAGAGAGCCCTATAAAAATGTCACAGTAATATTAAAGCATAAATTCACATTTTCTCTCATTATCATAACCTTTAAATCACTTCCGGTTTAACCAGAAACTTTCTTATTTTAAATGCTACTTTTTATCTATATTTGTGTTGTGTAAAAATTCCCTTTTAAAAGATTTATTATACAGGGTGTTTGTTTTCTAAATGGCGACCAATGAAGATTTTTAAAGAAAATCAAGTACCGCTATTATTTCTGCTTTGAATATATTTTTTTGCTAAGTAGGCTTTAAAAATAAAAAAATGACCTATTTTACTTTTACAGGTTCCATTTTATTTTATAAATTACTTAGATTTCGTAATTTCAGTTTTTGTTGTAATAATAGAAAGAAAATTCAAAATTTGACAAACATTTAAATAGAAACACCCCTATGTTATTTTACTTTTAAATTCTACACCAAAATCTCTTTCTAGTGACGTATAAAAACATATTGTTTATTTTCCAGGGGGCGGCCATAAATCATTTTTTATTGACGACATCCGAATAACGAAATTCTTTAATAAATTATCTATGGCCGCCATCTTGAAAATCAACAATATGTTGTGATACGTCATTAAAAAGAGATTTTAGTGTAAAATTTAAAAATAAAATAAATTAGGGGTAATATCCATTTTAAAAGTTTGTTAAATTTTGGGATTTTTCTCATTAATTACATTAAAAACTAAAGTGACCACACGTCCCGCCGATTTTTGAAAATGTCCCGATTTTTGGTGATACTGGGAATGTAAACAAAGAAAACCAAACGTTTTCGCGGAATTGAGAATTTTTTTGCTCTTTTAAAAATTTGGAAGATTTATTTTATTTATCGTTTTCCATCGACACATTTTAAAGGTAAGGCCATTTTTTTGCAGAAAAAAAAATCTATTGTATTTATTTTTTTCTTTTTGTCCCGATTTCTATTATTGAAAATGTGGTCACTTTATGAAATAGTGAAATTACAAAATCTAAGTAATTTATCAAAGAAAATGAAATATGTCACTATTTGTCCAAGTAAAATGGGACATTCTTTTATTTTCACAACCTACTTAACAAAAAAATATATTCAAAGCAGAAATTATTGCGTTACTTGATGATCTTTAAAAATCTTCTGTGATTGCCATTTTAAAAAGAAACACCCTGTATAATATATCATTGAAAAGGGGATTGTATACATAATACAAATATAGAAGAAAAGTAGGTGCTTGTAATTAAAATAAGAAAATGTATGGTACTTCCGGTTAAACAAGAACAAATTTTAATTTATGGTTTATTTATTACACTGTAAAAATTTTATTAGTCTCTCCTAATAACTACAAAAAAAAAAAAATGGGCGGGTAACAACATCCTGTGTTAGGGTGTATATTGATTTGATAAAAATGTTACTGTTTAAGTGTGTAAATATCACGATAAACTAGCACAAATAAAATAGGACTGTTAATGTCATTCGGAGTGGTCATTGGCAGCTGATCACACAGCGCGCACTGAAGTGATAAGCAAGTGACGTGGCGGCGAGGTGGTAAAACAGACGCAGGCGGAATCTCTAAGGGTACGAAAGGGTACGAGGAGGACCTCTAGCCGCTAAGCAAATCGCTTTCAATATATTCGTACCCTAAAAATTGGGTAAATAAATAAATAAGTGAAGTGACGATGGAATGGTATTTGCCAAGTGGGGTCAGTTAGGTACCATGAGTCTCTAAAATGATATCATTAGTCATTTTTATTTAGATGTCAAATATCTTCAATTTTTTTTGACAGGTTCTATTTTAAAAATTGTGATAATTTCTGACAAAGTCGGGCCAAGTTAATTAAACCTTGTTTTAGTTGACGTTTAAAAAAATCTATTAACAAATATTTACTTCATTTATTTCGGGTGGTGTATCCGAATCGGATCTCAAGCACGTGTCTTAATTCCACTAAAACCCTCGAAATAAACAGGCAATTAAGCAGGATCGAAAAATAAATCCAATCCCAAAATTTCAGAAGATTTAGGTGGTTCAAATCAAGCCAATTACACTCATAGAAAGCAGAGTACACTTCACGAAATAAACGGGTTATCCGATAGATAACCTACATTTAGATCCGCAGTGGCGAGAAGCATTTTTCGGATTTTTACAACCTTACGCAGTAAACAAATCGGCGGGTCTACGAACTTGCGTACTTAAAAGCATGACAAAATACAATACCGATACACCGTGCTCTCCGGTGACGGTCTTTAGTTAACGTACTTCGAACATATTTCGAACATGCTTCGAACAGGAAACCCACACAAGGCGTTGATAAATTCTTTTCGGTAATGGCGATAGTCTGTTCAGCGCCTGCGCATCAAACCTCGGGGATGACTGATACTCAAACGCACAAATACATTTTTTCGCCCATAAAGAGTAACTTTTATTTCGCGCAGGTAATTAAATTGCCAATCCATCCAGATCAATGGTTAATTCGACATTGAATCCACTCTGGTTTTTGTTTAAGTGCCAAAAAAGCTAGTAAAATTGCTTGGTTAGAAATTATTATTTTGTTTTCAAACTTTTATTATGTTGAAACTGAAACTGACTTTTTACATAAAAAATAAGTGATAAAGCAATAACTTAACATAAAATTTGCCATAGTTGCTTTATTTTACATTACTTATTTATAATTTTTTGAAATTTGCCATTCGCCTTCGCAATATAAGGCATCTTCGAAATAAACTGGTGAGATTTAGGATTTATAACACTAAGCCGCTAAATTTTTTATCCGGATAGAACCACCGACATAAACGTAATTATGATGTAGAAGAAACAGTTTTTTGTGTTTAACAAAACAAGTTGCTTACAATCGTTGAGGTTTTCTTAAAATGTTTTAACTTCATGATTTATATTTTATGTTTTTCTAGGTTGAACTTATGGTTATATTGATAATAACATCGCTTAAAAATATTGTTATGATTGAGATTTTACGGGGTGCGTTTTTAAAACTTAAAATGGCTGAATTTTTGAAACCAAAGGAAATATCAAATAATAGAAAATACCGTTTTTATAAAATCCGGTGGAAATATAAATCACGTATTTTATGTATTTAAAACACCTCAACCTCTTAATCTGCACCCCCAATCACCTAAAAATCTTTAATGGCAACACCCCTATGTGGCACCTGGAATGCTTATGAAAATGCTTTACGATGGTATTAAAAAAAGTTAGGGTAATGTGTGCTACTTACTGTACTGGCCTTAATTTAAAAAAAACAAAAATATCGGAGAATTCCAAAAAAGTAATCAATAAAGTAATTAGTTTAGCAAATTAAAAAGCTACTATTAAAGCATGTTTTATTATTTCAATAGATGTTTAAAATGACAGCCATTTTGTTTCCAACAAAAGTGGCAGTGATTATCAAATTCATTTTTAATTAAATGGTTTTATATAGATACTTACTTAACTTAACCTATTAATTTGTTATTTAATATTATTTTGGTCAAATCTGTTAATTGGATTTTGACCAACCTTCCTGAAGACCAATCGATTTGAAATTTGGTACATACTTCTAATTAAGATGACAATACAATATATTACATTCTTCATAATTGTAAATCCAAAATGACCGCCGATAAAAAATGGCGGATTACATATTTTTTCCACAACTACCTCAATATGGGTATCAAATGAAAGGGCCTTGATTCGTAGAATAGATCTCACTAAAAAAAATTAATCCAAGAAGGCCGCCGACACAAAAATGGCTTATTACATATTTTGTTTCCACAACTACCTTTATACTTGATTTTTTAAGAGTCATTCGTAATATTGCATCTATCTAAATCCTTTTTTGAAAAGTGCTTGTCTATAAAAGGTTGCCATTTAAAAATAATAGTTAGACACGAAAATGTCAATTTGCCACTTTTTTATTCCATCTTTCATGTTAATCACTAAAACTCTGCGATTGTATTTTTCTAACATCACCTGGGGTCCTTAGATTATTTTGAAACGAATTATGGCCACCTAAATGCAATAATAAAAATGGCTCTAAATCAATCAAATCAAGTAAGCTCAAAAACTTTAAAATGTCACATTCTGATTTAGAATTATTTTGGGAATCCGAAAATTATAAAATCTACAGTATACACCATTTAAATATTTAAAATTGGGGCTATTACCGATCAAACCGGAAGAGACTGAAATGTGAAACATATACCATTTACCTATACGAAGTCTTATTATAATATGTTTAATATTTTAGATGTTATGGCTTGTTTAATAAATTCTTTGACACCCGTTATGTTCATAGGAACTTGTTTTCATAAAAAAAAGACATAAGTAATTACCCTCTTAAGTTTCGTCTCGTAGTTAGGAAACACCCTGTATATATATATTTTTTAATTGAATTTCTAAGATACACATTTTGTTGTAACAAATAATGTAGTATTATTATGGTTATTAGAAAATTATTGCAAGTTGCCTTATTAAGCTCGGGTATTATTAATACTGGCCTTATTTAAATAGTGCTTGTACCTATAATTTAGATTTATTGCAAATCATGTTGACAGTGCCATTAACCTAAAAAATGGGAAAAACATTTTTAGTAGTTTTTCTTTATTGTTTTGTGTTGTAGGGTTTTGTTTTACACAATTACAGAAATACATTTGAAAAAGCAAGGTTTTTAAGTATTTTTACTTTCAAAAATTATTAGATTTTGTGGTGGCAGCCGTTCGGTTCAGTTCCGAAGTTAAAATAAAACCAAAATAAGGCACGACAGAAAACCAACATAAATTAAGGGAGTCCTTATCCCACTATGCATCTGCGCAAGCTCAGATGTCAAAATTAGGCCAGTATTATTAGTGCCTGGCCTTATTTTACTGTGCAATATTTCTCTATTATATCGCATACCAAGTACTATTAGTCGCCCAATCCGAAATGTTTACATGCTGGTATTCCCCTCCTTTCCACGCATTGCTTGTACACATATTATGTATATTTGACTGGCTGATTCTGTATATGTATATTAATAAAGCAGTTATTTTTTTTGCCTGTTTACTACAAACTTCAAGGTTGTGTAGTTTTAATTTATTATATTTACCTATGATTATGATAAACAGTATTTTTTTGTTGGGCGATGCGTATTACATAAAAGGAGAATGGTATAATTCTCAAATATTATTTTCCTAATTTGAGTCTTTTTGACGTCAGTATTATGTTGACGAGTTTTTTAATGTTTTCCTGCTATTAATTAATAACATTTTATGATTTTGCGGTCAGTAGTGCATATAAAAATATTGATATAAATTATGTATCAAGTGTTTTTGTTCTAAAATAATTAAGTTAAAATCGTGATTAAGTCTGTTTACAAACTTAGGATTTAAACTGCTTTCTCAGGAAGAACGCCTATTGAGGTTTGTTATTTATTAATTATTCCGCCATAATTATACCTATTACTAAAGTTCAAATAACACCTACTAGTTAATGGGGATTGGCATGATACAATACAATATCAAAAATTCCGTAAGGTCCATAAATGTACATTTGGGCAGGTATGCAAATAAAATTATAATTTAATTTTAAGAATAAAGCCGATTCAAACCACTGATCTCGATGGATTGTAAATGTTATTACCTGCGCGAAACAAGAGTTACATTTCATGGGCGAAAAAACCGGTTTGTGCGCAAGCAAGTTGAGGGTAAACGCACCTGGCGCCAAACACAAAATTTTTGTCGGACCAAAAGACTTAATAAATATAATGGCTAAGTTACCAAGCAACAAGTCTTCTGGTCCCGATGAAATATCCAACACCCTCCTAAAAAACCTCCCAACAAAAACAGTTGTACAGTATATGTACATCGTAAACGCGATAATCTATCTGCAGCATTTTCCTGAGAAATGGAAAGAATCCATAGTAGTGCCTATACTAAAACCCGGAAATGATCCGCGAATGGCGGAATCGTATAGACCAATAGCACTAACTAATGGACTTTCCAAAGTATCAGAGAAAGCCATTTTAAAAGTATATAAAAAATATTTCGACCCTAACTACCCGAATGAACAATTTGAATTCCGCGATAAGCACAATACATCAATGCTTATCTTTAGAGTCATACAAGAGGCTTTAAACAAAATAAATATGAGGCAAAACACTGTATTACTGGCTCTCGACATAAAGAGAGCCTTTGATACAGTGTGGCACAACGGACTTATATATAAGCTTATAACTTATCATAAAATGCCTATGTATCTAATTAAGCTTATACACTCATACATAAGCGGAAGGTCATTCAGTGTTAGGGTCGAAAATGCAACATCAAGTAAGCGCAGAATTCACGCGGGCGTTCCCCAGGGAACTGTTCTGTCCCCAAAACTGTACAACTGGTTTACAGGCGACTTTCCTAAACATCCCTCAACCAGAGTGGCTCTATTTGCGAATGACGCATTAGTCTACGCACACTCGTTCTATGCAAATGTTGCAAAGACGCATATACAAAACCATCTTCACTGTTTAACACCTTGTTGGAGAAAATGGAAAATTAGTGTGAATGAGACAAAGAGCGAATGCGTAGTAATTACTAAAAAATTTACCAATCACAGGATTAACATCCCTCTAAAAATAAATAATAATTACATACCACCTAAAAAGTGTATAAAATATTTAGGTGTCTTTATTGACGAAAGGCTGTTTTTCAAACAGCACATAACTCAAGTGCTTAAAAAAGGATACATAGCAATGAATAACCTCTATGCTATGCTATCAAGCAGATCTAGCCTGTCACCGGAAAACAAAAGAACTATTTACAAGCAAATAATTAGACCAGTATTAACTTATGCAGCCCCTATATGGTGCAGTGTATCTAATACTCAAATGACGAGACTTCAGAGATACCAAAACAAAATTCTCAGATGCATTACATCTTCGAATCGTTACGAGAGAATGGATGCATTGCACAATATGGCGGAAATAGAGAGGATAGATGAATTCATCTATAACATCTCTAGCAAATTTTATCAAAAACAAGTTCCAATCTCTACACTAACTAAAGATCTAGCAAACATTAGAGATAGACATAATATAAAACACAAACCACTTTATAGTAGACTTCCGTTTTATTTTGACGATGCAGGCTAGACTGCAAATAACTAATATATAAATATATAATGTACATAATTAACCCAATAATGTACATAAATTAGCTAAATATTATTAAAGTAGATTATATCTACAACTTCACAAAATGTAGATATGTAAACAGTGAGAATGAATGTAGAAGTATGACTGGGAATGACTGAAATTTATGAATTTTAAACATGTACATAATGAATAAATGAATAGAATGAATACACCAAGGTTGACAAAACTTGGTTTCTAACGCGCTACGCGTGCCTGCATAAAATCAAACAGGTTTTTCTTAACTTTTTCCTGTGGACTCTACAAACACAAACTACTATAGAGAAAACTTATATAAACACATCTCTCACAAACCCCCAGGGGTATAATCAACTGCTTATGGCGTTTGTATGATTTCCTCGGGAAACGCCGCGCCGGTACGAATATAACTAAAATCAGTTATATCTTACCACCTAGGAGCGACCATCAGCTCCGGCCTTCCTGGCTGGTTACCGTTACCACTCCTGAATAAGGAAAATGTAATGTAGAACTAGTATGAGCATTGTAAGATATATGAAATGTAAACAAAAAAGTCACAAATAAAGCACTGTTCTGAGTCTGAGTCTGGCGCCAAACAGACTATCCGCATTATCGGAAAGAATTTGTCGACGGCGTCCTGGTTTTCTGTTCGAAGTACGGTAGCTATGTTCGTCCTCCCATATATGTGTTTACTGCGCGAGGTCGTAAAAATCCAAAGAATGCTTCTTGCCACTGCGGATCTAAATGTAGGTTATCTATGATTCAAACCCATCAGTCATGTCACTGTTCCAGCGCCGAATCGGTACTGTTCAATCACTGAACTTTTTGACTGTTCAGTTCGTCTATTCGCACACTGACCGAATATTATTCTTCAGCAACTAAATTGTTAAAAAGATGGAAAAGTTTCTCGGATGAAAAATTAGCAATAAATTCTATGTTGAGACAAAAGAAAGGAGCGGAAGCAAGTCAAGCACAAAGACGAAAATGAAAAAGAGGAGAACACCGGACACTGTATAAAGATGTATTCCTTTTAACATGTAGAACTGTATTTCGGAACCGATCAGAATAGTTTTAAAAGAAACACTAAAAAAGATTGGGATTTGACCGTTGACTTGATATGTATAACATTAGACAGATTTGTTTTTCTTTGTTTGGTTTATGTATTGTCTTCCTTGGTTTGTATTTATTTTTTCGGATTAATTAATATATTTTATATAATATATTATTAATTATATAATATTTTTTCAGTAAAAATTTAACAGCGGCCGGAAGGGGCAAAGATGGAAGTTTTAAGTAGAAGACCTTTTTTTTGCTTTTCAATTTTTACCTCACTCTGAAAAGTATTTCATGGGACGCCTAGGACAATTATTTGAGAGATTTAGGTTGGGAACCTTTTTTCTTATTTTTGTATCTTTGCTTTTTGCTATTTAAATTTTTTTACTTACTGACTTAAAAGTATTTTATGATATGCGTAGGATAACATTTTCCACTTTTGTACAAAAATGGCACGTTGATACGAAATAGTTCGTCATCCCTGTCCCAGAATATTAGACATATCAAAATTTACTTTCACGTTGCTTCTGGTTTAACAACCAGAAATGGCTTTAATCTTTAATTTTTAAAAGCAACACCCTGTATATTTTTAATTTTTGGATTCCTGAGAAAATTTTAAATTAAAATGTGACATTTCAAACGTTTTTAGGGGTACTTAATTTAAAAAAAAAACACATTTTTAATATTGCTTCTAGATGACTATGATTGCGCTCAAATTAATCTAAGGACCCCAGGTGATGTTAGAAAAATACAATCGCAAAATTTTACTGACTAGCATGAAAGATAGGAATAAAACAATTTGACAGCTTGATATTTTCGTGTCTAAATGTAATTTTTTAAATGGCAATCCCTTTTAGACAAGCACTTTTTGGGAAAAGTATTTTTTAATTAATATAACGATAACATGACCACCTAAAAACTTTTAAAAATGTCAAATTTCTTTTAAAATTGGAGCCATTTCGGGTTAAACCGAAATTACCCGAAAAGTAAGAAATATGCGAAAACCCTTCTAATACCATTTACCCATACCGAGTTTCATTTTAATATGTGTAATACTAAAAGTTATGACTTTTCTAATAGATCCGTTGACACCGAGTATGTTATTATTGTGTCAGAACACTTCCTGCCTCCCCGAGATCATGGTGCATGAGAGGTGAGGGGAGAAGGTAATAAAACGGTTCTGCGGAACAACTCCATTATAAAAGGAACACTTACGGTGTCGTTCCGGCCGGTTCTTAAGCATAAAAGAAATGTGCCAAATAATGCCAAATTTGATCAATATGTTTGGATTTCAAAAAATTCCTTTAACGTAATGTTTTCAAAAATAAAAAACGGTTACCTAAGAACTAACTACCAAGGAAACTAACCTATGAACTAGTAATAAGTTTCCTATTATTGTTTAGTGTATAAGTATAAGTAAAAATTTAGATATGTTTCTTTGTGAATAATAAACTGTTAAATTTTAAGTGTTTTTTATTTTATTTTATTATTTCTTTCTTGCACCATCAGAGGGCCTCGCAAAATGAACCCCGCTCCCATTAAGTTAAAGTCCTGTGCGGCCACCAGTGGCGACGCTGGAGAAGGGCCAGGGGTGACCCCCCTTAATTTGTTTGGCTCCCTCCTGGTAGATTGAATGTAAGAAGCACAGTCATTCTTAAACGTAAACGAAATTGTAATAAGTGCGTCTAATAGAGGTGATGACCTTTTTTTGGTTCTAAAAACTTTCACGATTTGAATGTCTTACAAATCCATTTGCTCCTCCTCCCCTCCTACAAATTGTCGGGACATCCCTTGGGCACTCCAAAATTAAAAATCTTGCGTCGCCAATGGCCGCTACTGTTTGTAAAATTATACTTACTCATAAATAACGGTAATGGTCACACTAGGCGCTCAGGTCTCATACGCTCATGGACCGGTCAAATATTTAACATGCTATTTAAAATTCATTTAAAAAGCATGTAAAATATTTGATCGAACTGTGACCGTACCGAGACTTGAGCGTCTAGTGTGCTTTGACCTTAATTAGTACCTAGAAGGCAAAATGTAATAGATTAAAATGAAACTACTGTAAAATGTATTTTGCTTTCTTTTTAAATGGACACTGCAAAAAGCCTGCACTCTTAATATTATCATATTATCGTACCGTTGCACTATGGTTTTTGGGAGCCTATTTTTTGGCCAAAATTAATAAATGCGTTCATTTAAAAAACTTACAAGTAAAAATATTGGTTTTTCCTAAACCAATAATAATAAATAATATAAAAAAACTCAACTTTCACCTTTACACAATATACAAGGTATCAAAGAGAAAAAGAAAACCAATTTATTTGGATAATTTTTGATACTTTTTAAATATTTTGATTTAACCTTTTCTTTAAGGGTTTTTTGACATAAACTATTTATATTTGATAATATTTTTTTGTATAAGCTAAAGGGCGCTACCTACACTACTTTAAATTTCTATAAAAATATACCACTTTTTTGTGCCACTCTGTATGTACTTTCTTAGTAAATATATTAAACTCTCCAAGCTTTTTACACAAAAAATGGTAAACTTTATAATAATGAGCAACCGTTTTCAAGATATTTGCCAAAAAGTCCGACATTAAACCATTCGTATATGATGTGGCAGTTGTAGTTTCGGTTGTACTAAACAATTTTAAGGCAAATATTTCGAAAACTGTTGCATATAGCGATTCTTACAAAGTACAGCTTGTTTGTGTACAAAGTATAGAATACTAAATTGTTATACTTAGATGGTACATACATGGTAGCACAAAAGGCTTGCTACTTTCCAGAGAAATTCCAAGTAGTGTAGCCCTCCTGCTTCCACAAAAAGTTACCTAATACTTCATCTTAAAAGCTAACGTCAAAAAACTCTTAGATACCGTCTTTTATTACAATATTTAAAACGTATACAAAACTCATCGAAATAAATTAAAATATGTTTTTTCACTTTGATGTCCTATATTTTTGTTATTACCAACTTTTGGATATAGGTCTTTGGTTAGATAAGGAATCTATGATTTTTCGGTAAATTAATAATTACCGCACACCCTGTATATTACAGTTGTATGAAATAGCACCATATTGAATACTATGGTATTGCTGCTTGTTTAAATTTGATTCTAAATCTAAAATAAGCTCCAACGCTTCTTCTACATGGTGTTTTAAGTTTCTTTTTCTAGGAAGCTTAGCATTTTTATTATTTTTGCTAGCTGGCAAAGACTTTCATCATCCACTTCTTTTAAAAGTGATGCTAAATCGTGTGGCCCATGTTGGCAGGCCGCTATAGCCGCAGCTTTTATTATTAATGATGTGTCTATTATTATAGACAATTGCGTTGCTTTTCTTAGTTCTTTCCGATTTTTCCTGAAATGATAACCTTGGTCCACAAGGAGATGTTGACGGTGTAGATAAATCAAATACAATAACAATCTGTTTTTCCAACCAAGCAGAATTTTTATTTTGAACATACCCCTTGTTTTGTGCTGCTTGGCACCATTTTTCTACAAAATTGGGGCAGAGGCGACAAATTTTTGTCAGATATCTGGTTCATTAGATGAGTTAATTTTTATTTCGATTTTCTGATTTAGATAATTAAATATTTTTAAAAACTTTTCGTTTTTATCGCCTTCCTACAACCACAATTCTAAAAGGTGTTCTTTATTAAAATAGTGCATATCTGTAAACTAATATATATTTTTTCCAAGCAAATAATCGCAAGTAAAGAATGTAAAATAATATCACAAATAAGACTTAACAAAATAATGTGAAATATATTGCCGCCAAATGCGACGTTTTTTTCTCGACCTTCTAGAAATAAAATATTTTTAAAAATTATTAGTAAATGAGCCAATAAGAAAACTAATTTTATTGGAAACGGGCAAAATTAGGTAATTCTATCTAATACATATTTTTTAAAAAACATACTTAGTAGTTAATAAAAAAATATATTTTCTTTAAAAATATGATTAAACAGATTAGCACCACACTAACAACTTTTGACGTCACTTAACGATTTATTTACGGCTACTGAGTAATATGTGAGTAGTACTAAATTCAGGTTCCTGTATCCCAAGAAAAAGAACAAATCAAGAATAAACACACTATTTATCTAAACAATGATGTATCTGCTTTCCACGTAACCAACCAAAATTATTTTTTTATCAATTTAAAAAAATGGATTTTGGCCACAAAATTGGGTCGCAGAAACCATAGTGCGTTGATGTAAAACTAAAGTCACAAGCAGTTTATTACCCTAGATTTTAGGGTTTGGACATTTAAAGGTCGATCTTTACTGTAAATCCCGTTTATCTCTCTTATCCGTCACTTTCGCTTTGCATAAAGAGGAAAGGTCACGGAAACACGAGTTGTATGTGACGGGTATGGAAGGTAATGACACGTACTGTAAGAATTGACCTTGACTACTCCTGCAGGCAGCAAGTTCCCCGCTCTAGACATATAATGCCGCGTAAAAACGGGTGTAATGCAACATGCAACCCAACAAGAATCGCACGTTTGGACGGTTGCGCATAATGCGCCCTAGAATGTTCCTCGCGATTCATACTTGTGTGTTTTTTTGCGCGAACAACACAAAGGCGTTCGATGTAAGTTCGCAGTAGCCGTTTGGACTTGTTAAAGTGTTGTTACAAGAAACAATGAAAAACGAATTTTAAATGTGAAGACGGAAGAAAAAATGCTTTAATTAATTGAATGTTTTAAAGAAAAGTCAATTTTGTAAAACCGTTTCTTTTATCAAATAGGTAAGTTTTCTACCAGCGAGGACATTTTTTCCAGTTTTCTTCCACCATTAAAATAAAAAAGATTTTTTTAATACTTTTTTTGGGTATATAAATTTAAACAAAATATTATTTAGATTTTCTTCATATATAATATTTATGATATTTAATAAATATTTTAAGAAACTTAAAGTTTTTATATATTATAAACCGCTATTAACTAAAAATGAATATTTATTAAATATCTTTATTCTAGAAAAAGGGTTTCTCGATAGGAACAGACGCAATGGTTTCAAAAGGTTAATTTTCTTGATTCTCACGTTTATATCGTCATTTTCGAATACGGTTTGAACCAATCCGAGGAATACGGCTAACAAGAAAAAATGAATTTGATTCGTTTTATTAAAACACACCTTGTATGTTACTTGTAGAAATAATGATTAGACGGAATTTCCATTTTTCACTCCTGAAAAATGATCGACGGGTTTCCCATTGTTCAAGTCCAGACTAGTTTACGGTTGATTTTAAATTCATTAGTTTCTAAGAAATTTTTTAAAAATGTGCTTACTACTAGGTTATTTCAGAATAATAGTGTTATTTTATTAGCTGTAATTTAAAAAAGACATATTATTAAAAAAATGTTACGTCAAGTCATAGATAAATAGTAGGTTAAATTTATGAGGCGATTACATTAAACTGTAAGCACTTTAATTATTGTTTTTCCTTTTTTCCTAATACTTTGGGAATTAACTGCGGTTATTGTATGCATTTATTTTACTTACTATTCATACATGGTTAAGGTCTGGCCACGCATAACCGTATTAAGGCCGCACCGAGCCCGGATTCACAATGATAGAGGAAAGTTGGGCAGATTAATTCAGAAAAATTCAAAAGTACATTTTTGTCAGGTTGAGTCTATTGTTTAATGTATGTATATCTCCTTGTTCAAATAAAACAGATATTCCTACTTATCTCTGTTACTTTTTATCCAAACTTTGAGTGTAGTATACATAAAATTGTGTCACCTTACTTGTGAAGGTCTATTTAACGATCAGGTGTAATTAAAAGCGTAGTATAACAGATTTATGTATGTTTACAGATGAAAAAGGACAGAGATAGGACTGTCCGAAACGTTGTGAATAATAAAATAAAGACAATGGAAGTCCGTAATTCTTTAAGTATCATATCAAACTTCTAATACTCAAATTTTATTAAATACAAAACTTTTTGCACTACATTTCACCAGCGATACGCACGGCTGCGGGCTCGTTGCGGTTATGCGTGGCCAGACCTTTAATAGTAACGCTTATATAAATGGTGTAAAGTCTGACCAGTTTAAATGTGTACTTTAAGTATAAAAGTAAAACATAATTTGATATCATATACAGCGTGTTTTCAACAGTTCTTCCAAACTTTTTATTTATTTCCTTTGCCTAAAAGTCCTGCTCGATAAGAAAATAAATTCAATAAAAAAATTTGTCTGTTGGATGTACAGGGTTGATTTAAAAAGGACCTTTTTATATAAATAATTAAATCTGCCGGCTAAATTTTTTAAACTAATAGTTGTGCGTTGAAGGAATTAAGGAGGTGGCGTTCAAAAAAGGTTTTGTCACATAAAATCGTATATTGGGATTTTGGTATTGTTTTAAAGGTTATTTTAAATTCTTTCTCGAAATAGAAAATATTGTATAATAATTCTAATTAATGCTTAAAATATATATCAATTTTAGGCAAAGAACCAATTGTAAAACGGTATTTACCAATCGGTTATGTTAACGTTTAAACAATGTATTATACGTCAAAGTTGTCACCAATTATTATCGCGGTTATACTTGGTTAAACGCCTAAAATTAATGATAATTGGCCCATATTCGTGTCCGGAAAGATGAGGTCATTAATGATGGCGGTGATGGTGAGCCAAAATAATGTGAGTACTTTATACATTTAAAAAATAATTCTATCGCGTTTCGTTAGAGAGATATTGACCTCAGACAATGAATCTATATCTTGAACCGTTTTCAATAAAATCGCATTTTTAATTCAAACGTATCAGCAATTGGTATGTAATAAAATATTCAATCTTTTTGAGAAAATGATTAAAATATGGTTAAATCATAACACACATTCTTAATCTCTAATATAAAGCTTGAAAGGACTTCAACCATTATGCTATATGTTTATTAACACGACATTATAAAAGCCGCTCTTAGTAATAGATTAGTAATCTTTTAAAAGAAAGGTTTTGAACCGATATACTAGTAATAAATTAAAGTTTGTCGAAAATGTGATATTTTTGGTGTTTTTTTAGAAAGACATAGAGCTTCGATAAAGTATTTAAACATGGGATATATAAAACCTGCATAGAGGGACGACAAAATAAGTATTGAAAAAACACCTAATCTTAATGTGGCCGCCGTTCTTCGCCTCCCCTCCCCATTCCCCCTCTTTCCCGTCCCCTTTCCCCTCCCCTTTCCCCCTCCCCCTCCTCCCGCACATTTCACCCCCTTCCCCCTCCCTTTCCCCTCTCCTTTCTCCTTCCCTTTCCTCCTCCCCTTTCCCCCTCTCCTTTCCGCCTCCCCTTTCCCTCTCCCCTCTTCCCCCCACCCCTTTCCCACTTCCCCTTCCTTGTGGTTTCGCCATTGAGACCATGGGTCTAGAGTCATTTCTTTGTGTTAACCGTATTCATCGGAGTGGTTCAAACTGCATTTGAAATGACAATATATTATAAATATGAGAGTTAGATAAAGATAGGTATTCAAATGTTTTTAAACTGTTTTGAACCGTGTTAATACGAAAAAACGCCTTTAATCTCTTTTTTTTACACAGAAATCCTACACCGAAATGTTTACATGCCGGTATTCGTGTAAGGCTGTCTCTTTTTCACGAATTGCCTATTTGTAAAATTGAGTGACTGATTCTGTATACACTGAAAACGTTTTTAACTTGTGTTGTGTAGTTTAACATAATGTACCTTGTTTAAATGTTAGTTTGTTATACATTATTACAAGGTAACAAGTTGCTCATATCCAAATTTGGACACATATATTTTATTAAAGTACTAGTTAGTTACTAATGCTTATGATAGTGTAGTAGATTTAGATTTGAACGTTGCTTTAAACTTTTGCTATATTGCTGTGTTAAAACTATATTATTTATGTTTATTATCTTTAAATTTTTACTATAAAAGCTCTCGGTAGCGCTATGTTTCGTTTATACGATTTCTTTAAAAGAAAAAAATTTCATATTATTAATGAACATACTCTTAAAAAGAGTGACCAGTGACGATACACCTAATTTGTCGGCTATTAAAGGGTTCGTTTATATAAGCAATAATATTGCTACATTTATTGCTATATATTCTTGCACGACTGTTTCTACTGGTTCCTAATTTTCTAACAGTTTAAAACAGTTTTCTGATTATTTTGAAATGTTGTGCTCGGCGCACGGCATGATATGGACTGCTAATTATACCACCGCCACCACGAAAAAATTATAAAAAAAGTTTAAAAAGTGCAAATAAACCTAAAAAATTTCATAAAATATACTTTTAAAAATTGACGGTAGCTGATTACTTATGGTTGCTCTACGAATGAACCTTATCAACATCGCGGTATTAAGTATTTTAAAAGACAAAACTTTATTCAAAATTCCTCCACAACAATCTAGATTTTAACACATTTTGTATTTTAATCCTTTTCCTATAAGATTTACTTTTAATATCACGTAACTTTGGATACAGCACATCTTTTGTAGTTATAAAAATCCCCGACCTTTCACCAGGTCTTTTTGAGCCATTTTTTGTAATAAAATGTAAGAACAGAAACATTGACAACATTACAACGTTTTTATTTGCTAAGATTACCGGTCCAGATTGAACTGGTTTTGCAACTTTGGTCTCAATTATTTTTACACAGGGTTTGACGTCAACTCGTACAATAAATGTCACAATATTTTACACGAACTTTTAGGCTTTTAACAATACGCCCTTTAAACTATTTTTTTATCATCTTGACTATTAGCCCTTGTTAATAAATACATATATACAGTTTGTGGTTATTTAAATTTTAAAATCGCTGTCTTTATTGAACAATGAATTAATAAATATAATTTCGACAAAATTACCAAATTTGGAATATGTTTTTTTTTAATTTGCGTAACAAAGGTGGCTTGTTTTCGTACCATAAATATTAACCTAGGGTCAAGATTGCTTTTTACTAACAAAGGCTTATAAAAAAATTAATAAATTCATAAGCAGTTTTACTGCCTGCTGTGACATTACATCTAATGATTTCCGCCCTTGTAATTAAAACAAAAATCTATTTTTAGTAATTATTTAATTATAATTTTCTATTGTTTTCCTGATTTAAATAGTAAAATGTCATGATAACATCTGTAAAACATGGGTACGAGTAATCTTGTACGAATCTCTTTTCTCCTTTATAGGTAGGATAAAATACTTTCTTCTCGCATGCTGCATGAGAGAAGAGTGGCAAGATCAGAGGCAGCAGTTCTTTATGTTCTCTTAGTGCTGTTAGGCTGTGTTTATGTTGGAGGGTTTTGAACGAGGTTAGCAGCGCTGCTCGACCAAAGCAGCCTTATGCAGGGGAGGGGGGCAAAAGTCACTTTACCATTTAAAATTAAAACAACATTTTAACTAAATATTTTTTTAAATTTTTTTAACTGGCGTTACAAACTACACTTGTTAAAGATCTTTTTGCCTACACATGGAAAATGATATCCTTTAAGTAACCTCCGTTTTATTCTTCACAAAGGCGATCACTTTCAACGGCGTGCTCCATTACTCTTTGCAACGTGGCTCTGTTCAGTCCTTGAATTTCTCACCGAATATTATCTTTTAGTTTATAAATAGTTCAAGGCCTGTTAACATATATCCCATTCTTTGAATAACCCAATAAAAAAATCAGGAGCGGTCAGATCCGGAGAACGTGGTGGCCAAGGAAAATCGGAAAATCTCGAAATTATTCTTTCCCCGAATATCTAAATAAAATTCAATAAGATTTACACGTTGTTCGTTGGTAATTTTTCTCATATTCTTTTTCCAAAGATTCTAATTTCAATATCTGAAATAAAAGTTAAAAATATAATATATCAAAAAGTTATGCAAGTTTTAAATGGTAAAGCAACTTTTGGCCCACCCTGTATTACTGTAACATAAAGGTGATTTTGTCGAGCCTTGCTGCTAACCTCGGTCCTCTCCGCTCCAACATAAACACACCCTTAAACTCTCCGCTCTAGGCTCGCCGCTTGTCGCATGTTATCGTAACCGACCCCTAACGTTGTTTGATAACCACACATGTTTAATAATAATTTATAAAAATATAAAAACAAAGTAAAAAATTCTTCTTAACTTCTATTTGTATTATTGCACTGGTCAACAAAATTTACAATTTTTTTATTACACAAGTTCTTTTATCATACTTGAGGAGGTTGCGGTCAAAAAGCTTTTGTAACATCAGAGTAAATTTTCATAAACGTCAAAAGTGTCTCACTGTTTACCATTTTTACACGGGGTGTCCAGAAAGGTTTGTATTACTTCATGTAAAAAAAGGTTCTATTGCGCTTCTTTAGGAAGTTATTGACCTTTAAAATTAGAATAAAAAAAAATATATTTAAATTACATTTTTTTAAACGGTAAATACAGTACCAATGATATTTTTATAGTTAAACGACTGTTTAGTAAGTCGGTATTGGGTCAATCAACTTTCATATGACCAAACGCGAAATTACTCTGTCCCTGGTAAAAAGCAAAAATATACAGGATTATTTTAAGGTTGATATTTTCCTTTCAACACTGTATAGAATGCAACAAAATAAGAAAAATTTCCAGATAAAATTATGTCCGAAAGTGCTTCGTTTCAGGAAACAGGGTGTTAAAGTTTTAAGAAAAAAACACCTTTTTGTCATATATTTCCTACCACTCCAGATACCCAGCTTTATGCTGTAATTTTTTTAATTACCAGTGGCGTTCGATCAAGATTTGTATTGATTTTTTTCCAGAAGAAAAATGATTTTAATTAATAATTTGGTCTTCTGTTGTTTTTTCGTGCGACAAAGGGATTCTTTTAAAAAATCATAATTTATATAGCACTAGAGTGTAAAGAACCTGCTATTTTTCTGAAAATTTACCCATGTTAATTTTAGATAGTCATACTGAACGAAAAGGCATATTTTCTATTCTATTCTATTTTTTTCTTGGTTTTGGTCCCTTTAGGTCAAATCCACCACTCTCCCCTTCCGGATTATGCTTTCCAGGGCTTCGTCGGCGGAAAATCTGGATTATCGAGCTCGTAGCTCCCAAAAATTCCAAAAGAAAACAAAAATAATTCTATAATCGATGCAATGCATAAATTGTCGGCTGTCAAACCAAGACCTGCTACTGGTGTTACGTATAACCTTCACTTTTACTACTGACAGTTCCCATGGCACGCCCATCTATTTCCCGCCATTTGAGAAATGCCTCGTGTTCACCACCAAACAGGATACCATCAGCTTTAGGAATCTTCGCTCACATCGCTTATATCCAGAAAAAAGATGCCGCACGTCCGCACTGTCCCAAAAAGAGGCATATTTTGTAAGAGGATATATAATAATATTAATTATTACAAGCAGTGGCGTGGGCAGGCATAGGCCGTGTGGGCGATCGCGCGGTGGGAGGGAGTATATGTGAGGTCAACCAGAGCCTAAAAGAATAGCTTAAAGTCCTATAATTATAGTGACATCTTACAATTTTCTTCAATGTAAATAGTAATAAAAGTAATAGATGTAATGTACTTTCTGTATTTTCTAAGGTAAAGACCTTTTTTTTGTTGTTACACGCCTTTATTTGCCTGCTCTACGCTATTAACGACAAGCCATAATTATGGTAGTGTAAAGTGGAATAAATATTATTTTGAATACATTATATCCGCTCCACTAAAAAACAACAACGTAATGGAGAGTAATAAACTTGTTTTTAATATTTATGTAGTTGTTTATGTATATCTTGTAAGATTCAATGACCGAACAGTTATTAAGACATGTCACAAGGTTGCGTTTTTGTAATAGTGATAACAGTCTTGTCGCTTAAGTAATTTTTTGGGGAAATATTCATGTATATATATTTTAAACAACTAATTTTAAAGGTAAATTAATAACCAATATACTATTTACTAAAAATATCGTAATTCAATAAAAAAAATCCATTAGCAAATAATGGAAATCGTATATTATGGGACGAGCACGGAATGTTACTCATTTCATATGAGTATAGATTTCCCTACGGCTCGTGCTGTGGGTCATTCGAGAGGAAAGTGATATTTATGCACATTTAAAGCACCTTGACGGCTGTGGGTAATGGATGCGAGTAATGAGCGTGGGGATTCAACCAATTCCATGTATAGTTTGGCTGACGATAGTACTCTTCACTTCAGCTTTCAGGTTTCCAAACCAATGTCTAATTGTAAGTCTGACTCGGAAAACAAATGCAGGGCGATGCAGCTATCTCTTTCACAGGAGCTTAATTATTTAATACTGGATTGGGGCTCCAAAAATCTCGTCCCATTTAATGCATTTAAAACTCAATCATGTTCTTGTCGCGAAAAAGGTATTAAATACCAATCTTGGATTTGTTTTTCAAGCAAAAAAATATTTTTTCTCTTTTAATTTCTACACTTTGTTTGTATCCCAACTCTCAGCTTTGTTCCCATTAAAAGAAGAGTGGTTCGTCTTTTTAATGATCTAATGAATGAATGAATCTATCGTTTTGTTATACAGTGTGTCTACGTAAGTTGGCGTCATATGGAAATATTTTATTGGTTTTACGAGAAAAAGTTATTCTTTATAAAATGTTCTGCATGATACAAAACTTAAAAATCAGCCATCAGATATTAAATTGTATTAGTCATCTACGAGGTATGGCCAAAAATGTAATTTTTGGTAAAGAGTAAAGTATTTGTATTTTTACAAATTTTAAAAATTGTTATAAAGAAAAGTTGTTTAGAATTGAACATTTCTTCCAATTATGCAATTTTGTTTATTTACAAAAAAAATATTTTTGATTTTTTTGGTGAAAATTTAGTTTTATACATTAGATGCACTACATTACATTTCATGATTATAAATTTTATAGGACAGTTTTAAATAAACATTTTAAATTTATTGTTATCAAAACAAAAACAATGTACAATGCACTAATGTACAAACTTAAATTTTCTTGATATTCGCAGAAAAAAATCAAAACATTTTTTTTAAATTAACAAAATTGCATATTTAAACGTAACTTTTAATTTTAAACATCTTTTATTTATAACAATTTGCGATATTATCAAAAATACAGGTACTTTATTTTTAAGCAAAAATTACATTTTTGGCCAAACCTCGTAGATGTTTGACACAATTTGATATCTAATGATTGTTTTTAGGTTTTGGACCATGCAGAACTTTTTACAAAAAAAAAAAAAAAATCGTAAAATTAATAATAAAAAAGTTTTCCATTTGACGCCAACTAAACGTAGACACACTGTAGATACTTCAACGGCTTCTGCTCTGAGAAATTGGCCTGTAAGGTATTTCCTTCCCCGCATATCTTCAAGTATTTGAGGTCCGTATTAACAAACTTCCTCTTACCTCGCTTACGGTACGTTAGTATTTAGGCTTTCAGCCATTGTAGATTGTAAGAAAAAAAATAATCCTTTTTTTTCACAACAGATCAAGAAATTGCACGCCAAGAGGAGATTTTTTTGTTATCCCTAATTAGGTATGTATATATCAGGACTGTCAACGTTATTATACCCTCTGTCCCGACGTATCGATTTCATAGAGAAATGCCCCGATTTACGATATGAAACAAAATAATTAATTTTGTATTAACCCCTTTATCACAATTTATCAAAATATGTAAATACTTATTTTTAATTCCTTCACATAATATCAATTCAGAGATAATTTTTCAATAATGTAAGTCCGGACCGACGCCGACGAAAGAAATCGACTGTTGGCAGAATATGTCGAAGCAATTTTGCAATATAAGTATAACTTTAAAATGTTGAACTTAATAAATACATTAAAACGCTAAACCAGGTTTAATACTTTTCTTTTGAGGGGAGGGGGCAAAACGACGCCAATAATGCTCTATTTACACAGTTTACACCACTGATTGGGTCGATTGTCAATGCTATAACCTGCGCGAAACAAAAATTACTCTTCATGAGCACATTGGTACTAGTCATCTCGGGGGTGAACGGGTTTCCCGTTCGAAGCATGCTCGAAGTACAGTAGCTAAAGATCGTGTACGAAGAGCACGGTGTGCCGGTATTGTATTGTAATTGAAGATATGTTGTGTAGTTCGGCGGATTCATTTCAAATCGACAAAATGGCAAATCTGCCACCGTTGTCAAGATAAATTGAATAAAAATAATAAAAATAAAAATTTACTATTATTAAGGTTTTAAATTTAATTTTTTTATATTTTTTAGGATATTCTGAAATCTTTAACATTAAGTGTCAAAATATGTTTGTTTGTTATTGTATTGTATTCTGCCATGGTTTAAGTACGCATAGTTGTACACCCTCCGATTTGTTTACTGCGCAAGGTCGTAAAAATCCGAAAAAGCTTCTAGCCACTGCGGATCTAAATGTGGATTATCTATGGTTTACACAGAATCAGGTCTGACGCAACCACCATTTCCGCCGAAGATGCCAATTTACAGCACTCCTGGGGGAGGAATTGCCCATACCCTGCATACGGCTCTGCAGACTAAAAATCAAGGTGTTCCGACATTGGCTATACAATGTATGGTAACTCTACTTATGTCACAAATTGTTCAAAAGAAGTTAATGCACCAACACTAAAAGACTATTTAATTATGATATTATTATTCTTTCATTAAGAAGCCAGACAATGCAAATAATGATTAGTGGCAAAGGCAATGAACAGCGAAGTAATCATTGAACTGTGGCGGCACCCGATACTTCTTTTTTTATTGTTCGCGTTTAATTATACCGCGAAGCTCGTGTCAATATCGATAAACGATAAATACAAGATGTTTGTTTGCGTCAAATAATTTAAAATGGTATTTGACTGTAGCTTGCAATAAAGTGAGACTAATATTTACCAGAACATTTCCTTGTTACCATCATATACAGGGTTTCAACGAACAGTGGCATAGCTAGGCGTGGGCGAAGTGGGCGGCCGCCCACGGCTCGCATTTTAAGGGACCTTGCTAGATCTCTTTAAAAGCGATGCCACCATATTTAAATTCAAAATAAAACTTCTAGAGCATAAGGTATATCAAAATGAGACTCACAATCAGTAGCGTAGCGAGGGGGCGGTCCGCCCCGGCTCCCTGTTTGATGCAGCTTCCAAAAAGGGGTTTGTAGCTATATTTTTCGTATACAGGGTTATTCACGTTAAACGACACGGATTATTACAGCTTTATTATTTAATTTTATAAAAGTTTTTCTTTTTGGATAGATAGATAACTATGGGAAGTACAATTTAAAATTATTTTCATAATGTATAGGGTGTCCCAAAAGTACAAAAAATATTAAAGTTATATTTTTTAAATGGAAGACCCTGTATATTATTTTATTTTTGATTTCTACGTCTAAAATAAAGGTAAGTTTTATTAAGATTCAATCCACCTAAACCTTACAGATTTTGAAATATTTTGGATTTTGTGAAAATGTAGTACCAATTTTCGGCTTTAAGCTCTTAACGTCTATTTTCTATTTGTAAACCATATTTACACTAACGTGTAATAAATGATTAGGTTTTCTATTGCAACTTGTAAAAATTCACTAAAGTATACAGGGTGTCCAAAAAATAAGATCAAATAACTACCAGCTTTAAACGGTAATAACTGGTTTAACTTAAATGGAACACCCTGTATTTTTTATTAAAATGAGATTTAGAATTTAAATATCTAACGATTACTTTAATACTTCCCTATACCTAACTCTTTCCATTTTCATGGAAAATGCATATTTTTGTAATGTAGACCGAATTTAAGAAACTTATTGTTTATCAAGTCACCTATGCCATATTGACATGTCAGAACAGCTTAAAACAAACGATAGGACTTTGACTGACACATTTAATTAACAATACTTCAAATTTAAAAATAATAAACACAAGTTGAAAAATATGTAAATTTACTATAAAAGATGTTCAAAATGGCGACCGTCGGCCTCTAAACATAAACGTACCCTCATCTTAAAACCTTCGGCAACATTTAACAACATTTCGGGGTTTATGTTTTGAAAAGCGTCTTTAATGCGCTCCTTCATATTTTCTTGAGTTGTTGGAGGTATATTGTAAACGATTTCTTTTATGTGCCCCCATAAAAAGAAGTCGGGTGCAGTCAAGTCAGGTGACCTCGGGGGCCAAATCTGAGGTCCATTTCTTCCAATCCATCGATATGTATAATTGACATTCAAGAATTCTTGAACGCCGCGATGAAAATGAGGGGGCGCGCCATCCATTTGAAGCCACATCCTTCCTCGTATTTCTAAGGGAATGTCTTCTAATAGGAGAGGAAGTTCACGTGTCAAAAAATTTAAAAACATTAAGCCATTTAAATGTTCTTCAAAAAATACGGGCCTATTAGATATTGACCCAATATGCCGCCCCACACATTTACTGACCACCTATGCTGGTTATCTCTAACTCTAAACTGATGCGGATTAATATCCGAATAATAGTGGAAGTTATGCCTATTAACTGATCCATTGTTGTGAAATGTGCATTCGTCAGTAAACAGAACAAAATTAAAAAAGTCTTCATTTTCCCCCACTTTGTCTAACACCCACATACAAAATTCAACTCTTGTCTCAAAATCATTATCCGATAGTGCTTGATGAAGCTGGATTTTATAGGGATGGTATTTATGTTTTTGAATTATCCTTGAAACGCTTGCCTGGCTAATGTTGATATTTTGCGCAATTTGGTTTTGGCCTATATGGGGATTTTCAATTAAAGAAGCAATCACTGCAAATTCGGTGTCTTCGTTTCCTGTCACAGGCTTTTGTTTATGTTTTTCTTTGGTAAAAACAGTCCCATTTTGCCTAAATTGTACTAAAAGTCTTTCGAAAACGGCTTTATTTGGATGACTTCTGTCGGGATACCTTTCAGCGTAGACTCGTGACGCCAAAAAGCAGTTTTCTAGACATTCTCCAAGAATAAAAATCATGTCGATCCGTTCTTCTTTTGAATAAACCACCATTTTAATTAGTAAATTAATCGATGAGAGGAATAAAACCAACAAACCTACACCTTCACTAACAGCTAAGGTCCTGTCGTTTGTTACAAGCAGTTCTGACATGTCAATATGGCATAGGTGACTTGATAAACAATAAGTTTTTTAAATTCGGTCTACATTACAAAGATTTGCATTTTCCATGAAAATGGAAAGAGTTAAGTATAGGGAAGTATTAAAGTAATCGTTAGATATTTAAATTTTAAATCTTATTTTATTAAAAAATACAGGGTGTTCCATTTAAGTTAAACCAGTTATTACCGTTTAAAGCTGGTAGTTATTTGAACTTATTTTTTGGACACCCTGTATACTTTAGTTAATTTTTACAAGTTGCAATAGAAAACCTAACCAATTATTACACGTCAGTATAAATATGGTTTACAAATAGAAAATACACGTTGAGAACTTAAAGCTGAAAATTGGTACTACATTTTCACAAAATCCAAAATATTTCAAAATCTGTAAGGTTTAGGTGGGTTGAATCTTAATAAAACTTACCTTTATTGTAGGCATAGAAATCAAAAATAAAATAATATACAGGCTGTTCCATTTAAAAAAATATAACTTTAATATTTTTTGTACTTTTGGGACACCCTGTACATTATGAAAATAATTTTAAATTGTACTTCCCATAGTTATCTATCTATCCAAAAAGAAAACTTTTATAAAATTAAATAATAAAGCTGTAATAATCCGTGTCGTTTAACGTGAATAACCCTGTATTGAGTGCCCGATGCTTTTTACAATAATACTAGTATTTTTCGTTTTTTATTATTATTTAAGGGTTATATTAAAAAATATTTTTAACCTTTTAGTTCATTTTGCTTTAAAAGCGTGTTTTTTTTAGTTTCTTTAAACTACATTTTTTCTCTCTTCTACAGTTTCGCACGCAATCCTAGTTAGTAGACTACACTAAAAACCACAGCCATAATTATTCTATTTAATTGCAGATAGCGCTGTAAAGCGCGCCTGCCTTGCAGTTTATAGAAACCCTCAATGTGAAACAAAAAATTAATAGTAAACGTATGTTATATTATACCGTCGTTCGCCGATCCGAATTAAGTACAAATAGAGGTTTTAAATTATAAAATTATTATTTTACTGGTGCTTTACGGACCCATAAAAGTTACATACATACATATTTAGTGAGAACATGAAAGAAAACACGGTACTCTTGTCCCTAGATATCAAACAGGCGTTTTATTCAGATTCAGTCTGGCATAATGGCCTCATCTACAAGCTTTTCGAGTTCCATTATACCTAATTACCCTAATACACTCATTTATTTCCCAAAGATTCTTTCAAGTACGAGTAAATAACACACTTTCTACACCCGGGGCGACGCACGCAGGGGTCCCGCAAGGCAGCGTGCTTAGCTCTAGATTATTTAACCTATTACTTGCCTATATTCCCAATCTTTTTCCACGAATCTGGCACTCTGTGCTGAAGATGCACTTATCTACGCAAGTTCATTTTTAGCATCGGCTGCCAGATCTCACATTCAATATCATCTAAATACCCTTATATAGAATTGGAAGATAAAAATCAATGAGCAAAAACCTAATGTTTAGTATTAACAAAGAAATTTACAAATAGCTAAATTTTTGTTCCAATTCGAATTATTAATATTCCTGTCTATCCCGTATCAAAAATAAAATACTTTGGCGTCATTATGGACACAAGACTCAGATTCGTAGCGCATATAAATTACGCGCTCAAAAAAGCATTTTTAGCCCAACAGTCGCTATATTGTCTAATATTACCGCGTTCTCTTTTATCACAAGAAAACAAAATGTTCATTTACAACTCCATAATAAGACCTGTAATTACATACGCTGCACCTGTTTGGTCGGGCGTCACTGACACCCAACTTTGCAGGTTGCAAAGTATGCAAAACATAGTAGCTTTAATAGCTACTACGCAGTCCAATAGGAATACTAGAATAGACGATCTACATGAAATAGTCAATTTTCAAACAATTGAAGATGTAATAATCGAACAAACTGATTAATTATTTAGACATAAAATTCATATTTTTAAAATATCGCAAATGTCAGATCTCTACACATGTCATTCACAAACCCCTGTACAACAGAGCCCCATATTAACCCCCTTAAAAACAATATAATTTTCATAATAAAGTCATCATAATTCATTAAACTTAAAATTTATCATAACTTTAAACTGAATCATATCAATATCAATAATGCTAGGCATTCCATTAAACAATCTGTAAGGATTTAGAATTATTAATAAAGAGATTTTATAATTGGAAAATTGGGCATACATATTTACAAATGAATTGTCTTCAGATCACCTTCCGCTGACGCTTGACTGGAAAGCTGATATGCCCGATGACATGGTATTCAGGACCACCAACTCGAGGGTCTTTCAAAATATGTTAACCGACAAAACTACAATAAATAATAACATAACTAATATCGATAAACTGGAAAAACAAGTTGACATTCTAACAACCAACATACAAACAGCCAGAAACAGAGTGAGCAAAAAATATAACCTAAAAATAAAGAAGATATTATCAATCTAATTAAATTTGAAAACAACGTTAGTAGAAAATGGCAAAGACTCAGAAGAACACAAGACTACAACAGACTTACAAAACTACAAAACACAATAAGACTAAGACTTAATACATAAAAAACTACGCCTGGTCAGCGGTTCTGAGGGGTTATCAACACAGGATAACTCCCTTTGGAGGCTGACCAGAAGACTAAAGAATATATTTAATCAAATTTCATTACTGGACCTGGATAGACTACAGACAGAAAAGAAAAAAGCTGATACAATCAACAGCTGTCTTGCTGGCATTTGAAGCGACACACTGAATACCACTGAAGAACAAAACAATATCACAAGACAAGCCAAAGACCTAATCTCCCGTAAATATCCTATCCCACCATCTTTACTCTTTAAATACCTACTTAAACCTAAAGACCTCTCCAGCATCATTAAATCCCTTCCTAACAACAAGGCTCCGGGCGAGGATGGAATCCCCAACCTGTTGGTGCAACTATTATATATAATCAACTGCATATTAATATTACAGCACTTCCCTTAGCAGTGGAAGAGGGCCATAGTGGTTCCGATCCTCAAGCCGGGTAAAGACTTGAGGCTATCGAGATTCTACCGGCCCATTGCACTGCTGAGTGCACCGAGCAAGATAGACGAGAAAGCCATCTTATAAAAACTGGAACTCTTCCAGTTTGGGGTGAACTGCCACAAGAACAGTTTGGCTTTAGAGCTGGTCTTAGCACAATCCTGTTGGTGTCCAAAGACATACAAAACATCATTGATAAATTTAATATGAAGCAGAACACCGTGCTTCTGGCATTGGACATCAGCAGGGTTTTTGACTCTGTGTGGCAGAATGGCCTCGTATGGAAGATGTTCTATGTTCATAACCTACCCACATTCGTCATAACCCTACTTTACTCATATATCTCTGACAGGTCCTTGTCGGTTAGGGTTAGGGGTTCCATCTCCGCCGCGCAGCGCATCCACTCTGGCTCAGTCTTGAGCCCCAAAATATTTAACCTTTACCTTTCGGATATACCCAAATTCCCATCCACTAAACTTACACTATTTGCGGACGACGCGCTCATATATGCGAGCTCGTTTTCCGCAATAGTCGCAAAATCTTACATTCAAAATCATCTCCACACCCTTCCCCCTTACTAAAAGAAATGGAAGATCACAATTAATAGCGAAAAAGCGAATGCCACCTGTAAATTAACCAATAATACACTTCCAATACCAATTATGATTGACGGTAGGGCAATACCCCTTTCAACAATATTACATATCTTGGAGTCGTAATGGACTTCAGACTTAAATTCGTTGCCCACGTCAATCATGTATTGAAGAAGGCATTTGCCGCCCAACAAGTATTGTATTCAATCCTCTCACCCAGGTCCCCGAAGTCCTCTCACAATAAACTCCTCATTTACAACCAAGTCCTTAAACCCGTCCTTCTATACGCCGCACCCGCATGGGCCAATGTATCCAACACCCAAATTTATAGAATCCAAAATAAGGTTCTTCGTGCAGTCACCGGTGCTGGCAGATATATAACTTGCTACTTGTACCTGCTACATT
Organism: Listronotus bonariensis; assembly: GCA_014170235.1. Taxonomy (NCBI): domain Eukaryota; kingdom Metazoa; phylum Arthropoda; class Insecta; order Coleoptera; family Curculionidae; genus Listronotus; species Listronotus bonariensis. Next base: position 95,538 of record JACEGR010000781.1, read on the forward strand.
AAGAGGGTTTTTGCCAACAATTTTCCCCATAAAAGTTCAATAAACCAATAAGCGTTATAAACCATAACCTGATAAACCCTAGACTACTTTTCATCAAACTTGCCCTGTAAAGTGCAGATGTAACAGAGCCAACAAAAACCCGTTAAGCACCTTCCGCTACACCAGATGCGTCCACCCTGCATCGCTGTGCCACGCAATCAAAGTCGACGCCCGCTAATTGCCCGATATGCGCACATAAAGACATGCGCAATAAGCAAGACCTTATAAAAACTAAACATAAGGAACAAATTCGTTTGCAAGGTCAAGGTTCGGGTAAAGTTTACCACAATTTTGTCGAATCTGAATGCTTCCCTGCCTTACATATTCTTGACAATGTAGATGTGAATATGTAATTTATTATTTGAAACAATAAACTAAATGGGGTAAAGGGCCATATGCTTAGGGCATCTCATAAAAAATGATGATACATATTTAAAAGTCAAGCTAATAAAAGCGTGTTAAAAATGAAAGAAAGAAGGGTCGAGGACATTTTTTTGTCATTTTTTTTCGAACAAGAAAAGTAAAGAAATGGGGGCCCCGATTTAAATTATGTATGGAAAAAAGGACCCGTTTTGGGAATAGGAACCTTTTTTTGTTCTCCAGTTTTTTCTCAAGAAAAAATTGTTTTACTGAAATTATGGGCCCCGATTTTACTTTCCGCCCCTGGCCCCGACACCTTCAGCTACGCCACTGCTCACAATATACTGGGTGTTTTTTAAGTTGTTACTTTTCTTTTAACACTGTATAGAACGCAAAACAAAAGAAATTTTTAAAATAAAGTTATGTCCGAAAATACTTTGTTTTCAAGATATATTTTTGCTCGATTTTAGTTTTTTTATTTATATGGTACAGTTTATTCGAGAAATAATCGGTTTGTCATATTTTTGATATCGGCTTTGTATTTTAAGATATATTTTTTCCCTTTTGTATTCAACGGTTTATAGTCGCAGTTATTTTTTTAAATAAGTTAAATAGTTTATGATAAGTTTAAGTTTTATTTGGCTTTAACTATAATTTAAAAAAGTCTTATAATGTAAAAATAAGAATTAGCGGTATCCGAAAGTTCTGAATACCCCTAACTTTAATGATCTTTTTATTGTAACATGTTTATGTTATCATAGCGGTTTATCAGCAGAAACTCGTGTCCGGCCAAACTTTTAGTTTTGGTCAAAAAATTAAGTTTCAGCGGCAGTTTCAGTTTCGGCCAAAATCAGCCTAAACTGATTTCGGAAGTAGTCGTGTGCGCTCTCAAAACTAACGTTTTTCGCGGTAACGCTCTCTTAATTTGAAAAAATTATAAAAAGTACCTATTTCTTTATAAAACAATAAAAAAAAATTATACAGTGTTTTTATTTTATGTTTCTAATTAATGCAGAATAATGGAAAACGGCCCAAATTTCGGTATTTTAAGGTGTTTTATATTTGACCACATAAGTTTTGGTTTCGACTGAAACTGAAGTCGCCGGCGAAAATTCGGTTTCGGCCGGAAAACCAATTTTGGTCGGACTCTAAAAGAGAAACTACACTAGTTACAATGAGGATAGGTGTAGAATATTTATAAATTTAAATAACTGATTTTTTTAGATATTGATATAAAACGTTAAGCACAATGTGTTAATTTATAAGTTTTTAAATTTATCTTAATTTTTAAAAGTGTTATAAAACTCCTTTTGTCAACTTTACAGAAGAAGGGTTTGGAATAGTTAATAATTAAAATTTGGATGGAGGTAAACGGGGCGCGAAAAGTATCTCTTATACCTGCACGCCTGTAAGGTTACGTTTATATCATAGGTAAATGGGGCGCCAGCCCTTCCCGAGAGGGGTGTGGGTCAGGGCAGGTAAGAATTCCTATAATTGACACTAATAATTTGTATACCACTTAATCAGTTCAGTTCTCATTGTAATAGTGAATAGATGTGCGAAAAGATTTCCGCTCAAGATTTTAATAGTGAGAAAATGTCGGTATCAGTAATTGAAAGTGTGAGTGGAAAAGATTTAATAGCCTACAAAAATTTTACATTTTCCAAAGAAAGCAATAAATGTTTCGTAATTAATAAATTTTTTAAAAATAGACCAACATTTTATTTCGATACCTTTACTTTAAAGAAAACATTTGCGCCCCGTTTACCTTTACGATTTTATTGACCCCAAGATCCCTGCGCCCCATTTACCTGTTCAATAAAACTTTTGTGAAGGCCTCGCGCCCCGTTTACCACCGCCGGAAAATTTAAGGCTTGGTTTATTAAATCCTGTTATGTTTAGTACAGGTTTCAGGTTTCTAAAAGTATTATTTAAATATTTAAAGTTTAAAAATACTACCAATACTGTTCTCTTCCAATAACAAATTCTACTTTTTTAGTCGAAGCAAATAAAGAGACACATGTTTTTTTTTCTATTTGCGGTTTAATTAAAGAATGTGGAGAACAGAAAATATCAACTTTTAATAGCTAAACTTTGAACCATGCTTTAATTGTGATTAAATATTTGTATTAAACTTTTTTAGAATATCCTGTATATGTTCGTAATTAGAAATACTTAAATTCATATTTTTCACCAAATTTTACTTAATGTGAGTTTTTACCAGCACATTAATTAAGTTAAGTACCCTGACAGATCCGGCCCATTTATAATTATTGATTATGTAGTATATTATTAGGTCGTCTTTTGCTTGTTTTTAGTTTCTGTGTGTCATACTAGAATAAGATTTTACATAAATTATCTAGAAGTTTTATTTTACGTCATTAAATTTTTAATATTATTTATACAGAGAGTCCCAGAATATAGAACACATAAAAATACTGTGACAAATTCATATTTTTTAACACGCTTTTATTAGCTTTATTTGTACGTATCTAACTCTCAATTATTAAGGTTTGACACTATAGGTGTCATTATAAGCATAATTTTGGATTTTGAATACGCTTTTATGATATAGATCACTGTAATCAAACTTGAATGTCTCATGACTGTTTTTAATGTTTGACAAGATGTAGGTGTCACTACAAGCATAGTTTTGGATCAAGGTGGATAGAGACAAGGTGGCCCAACTTTGCTATGACAGTAAACAGCTGATATTGTGACGTCATGGAAGTCCTTTTTTAACCAATTTAAAATTAAAAATATTCTTTATACAATGGTTAAAGTCTTTTTAATCCACTATTTACTCACAACTATAAACACGATTAACACGATTTTTACAAAACAATAAAGAAATAACAACATGTTTTTTGAAAAGGATCCTCTTGACGTCACATCTATCGGCTGTCAAATGAAAAGTTAGACCACCTTGTCTCTATCCACCTTGGTTTTGAATTTAAAGGATGGTTTCAATTAATGGTCCCTGTAACCGAACTTGAACGTCTTATGACTGTTTTCAATGTTTGACACTAGGTGTCACTAAAAGCATAATTTTCATAACATCAAAGTAAAATAATAATATTAATAATATTAGTTTCAAAAACTTAAAAAAACAAGCTTTTAAAGCCTATCGAATTAAAAAATGACAAAATAATTTTTAGAATAATCTTAAAACAATAATGAACACAAAATATTGGTATTATTGTAAAAAGCGTGGGCGCTTTGTGCCATGTTTTCAAAAGTACTAGTATTTTTCGTTCATTATTGTTTTAAAATTATATTAAAAATATTTTTTTACTTTTAGGTCGATGTGCTTTAAAAGTGTGTTTTTAGTTTTTTAAACTATGATTATTTTTGTATACCACGATATGTGTCCTTAAAAGACGCCGCCGAAAATTGTTTTTTCTTGGATAACCACAGTATAATGTAAAACTTTTTAATAGGATGAATACAGGGTGTTTTCAAAGTTGAGTCATTTACTTTAACAGCTTGTAGTACTTGTGAAAATAAGTTTATATGCCAAAAATGACCTATATAAAAGTTGCATAATAAGAGTGTTACCTTAGATTTTTGGTAATTTTATTAAAGGACTGATACACAACTAACCAAATACTCATAGTGAAAATTATACAATAGCACAAACATTTACCAAATTTAGATAAACGATAAGACTAGTAAACAAAAAATGCTAAGATTTTACATGCTAGTTGTCAGGAATTGAAGAAATCTGTGTAATAACATTATTTTTCTTTAAACGGTTTTATTAGGCTTGATGTTTTTATTTGTTTGTTATTTGGGTCAAATTTAGTATTTGGAATTTGACCCCTTCCTGACGACAGATCAATCTGAAATTAAATACACACTCTTAATACTGATGACAATACAATATATTCAATTCTTTATGATTATATATTCAAGATGGCCGCCGATACAAAATGGCGGATTACATATTGCTTTACAACAACCTTAATATGGGTATCAAATAAAAGGGCTTGATTGGAAAATAGCTCACCATGAAAAAATATCCGAGATGGCAGTCGCCACAAAATGGCGATTTACATATTTTTCACAACTACTTTAATATAAAATCGTTGGTTATTTTTGGTTAGTTATAGTAAGGCATGAAACGAACTTAATTCAATAAGAATTATCAATTAACAACAAAACTGAAAACTTGTAAATAAATTATATTAAAAAGTGTTTTTAAACTGTTTTATTGTACTAAAATGAGAAGATTGGTGCGATCTAGTAGCTAGGACTTACCAAATTATTTTTTAGCTTTTAGTACAATAAAACCGTTTAACATAAAAAAACGTTTTATATATAATTTATTTTATATTGAAAATGCTTGGTATTTTATTCGTTGATACCAGGACATATTTTTGAGGCCTGTAAAGAGTCGTGGATTCGCCGAACAAGATTTTGCCCTAATCGAATAAATAGGAACAATTCTGAGCAGTTTTTCTAAAAACAAAATCCATTTAACTTGATAATGGCTTTTTAAAAATAATTTTTACCTCTCTTATTATGCAACTTTTATATACATAGATGATTTTTGTTATATCAACTTATTTTGACGAGTTCTACAAGTTATTAAAATAAATGACTTAACTTTGAGAACACCCTGTATTTATTGGGACGCCGTAAAATAGTATCCTTGTAAAATATTTTTATTATTACTTTGCCAGGGGTAGTAACTTTAAAACAAAAAATGCTCCTGTCAGATCTCAATATATTAAAGCGTTTTTGTGAAAATCAACTTTTTGCTAAAATACGGACATTTTAAAACATGAGTTTATTTTGTTCCAATTGACATTAGAATACCTATAGCTAATAAAATGTTTTCCTTTTCATTGTTGTAAAATAAAAACCAATATTGCATTTTTTATACTTGTGTTAAGTGTTTGTATGCATTATTTTAATAGTACATTCGCGTTTACACCGAAGAAAATATTATTTAATTTTCAGTAGTTTGAACGCAAGTTTTAATACTTATACATAATATATCGCTATTACTGGAGCACAATTTTAAATTTTCACAGTAAGCTTTATACTGCATGAGCAATAGGTTATGGTATATCGGCGAGAAATGTAATAACAAAACAAGCACTATTAGTCACACATGCCGGTATTTACTTAGATTGTCTCTTTTCCTCACATTACCTATGTGTTATGTTATTTAGCTGAACCAGTCTACATGTCGCATGCAAATGGGTATATTAGGCAAAGACCTTCTGCCAGGGCAAATGACTTCATGAAAATAATTTTTATTTAAAAGCCATTTGTCTAGGTAAAAGCATTTGCCGTAGTACTTGTTAGTCAAATGATATATTTGATAACATATTAGGCGTACAGTGTCTTTTGCAGACTAGAATAAAAAGCAAAAGCACGTGTAATTTAATTGGTTCGAAGCGCTACAGACGGTCATGCAAAACTGTCACATTGGGACGGTCATGGTTAGTTATATCTCTTTTTTCTTTTAATTAAAATGAAAAAACACCATTTTCCCAGGCAGAAGGCATTAAGCCATATGCCTAAAATAACCATTTGCCTGCGACATACATATTATTATAAGCTGATGGTATTGATCTAGTAGGCGGATATGATCTTTTGTTTAATTGACTTGACTTAGCAGATTTTATTTCTTAAAAAAGTTACAAACACACCAGAATATTCGATAATTTTGTCCATGAGTGTAACTAACTAAAAATTTGGTATACCCGTGTAAAAAAGCTTATGTTCTTTACGGACAAAAAGATAACGCATATAATAGGCATGATGACAACATTTAAAAATGACTATTATTTTGTATTTATCATATTAAGTAACATTTATGGATTATAAAAAACTGGTTTATTTTAACAAGTTAATTAAAATTGATAGGTATTTAATTTTTATAAGATGAATCTATAAAATTAATAGCCGCCATAAATCCAAAAAAACCCAATCAAAGCGAGTGACGTCACGAGTATATAAAATGCGTTCAAAATCACAAATTTAAGATTGATTTGATGTGTTATAATGTTAAAGGACCGCACACGGGTTATACACTTTACAGTTCCTTTTTAAAATAAAATTGTCCCTAAATAAAAAATTACACTTGTGCACGAAAACGAACAAAAAGGGTTAGGTTAGAAAATAATAGATAAGTTCGTGGATTGTGTTGTGATAAGGTAACTTTTTTAACTTAATGGTTTATTGTAAACAGTTTTGTGTGCATGACATTACACTGCGAATAACCAAAAATGAACATAAATTAGTGTATTCCTTTTACCTTGTAGAACCGTTCTGAACCGTTCTCTGAACTGTCAATAGTGTCAAGAACGGTTCTACAACATAAAAAAATGTCAAACAATTGTAAAAGAAATACTTATGGTGTCGTTTTAGGCGGTTCTGGAGCATAAAAGGAATACAGCGAATTTTCTTTGCTTTTTCTCACAGTCTTTAGAGCATACACCTAATAGAAGCAGTCTAGCAGCTTGCGTGAGAGAAAACGCACCCCTGTTTGGTGCCTTCACCAGTATATAAACAGCGGCACCATAATAAAATGTACGTTTTAGCGGGTATTTAAAACTTTAAATTTAAATAGTTAATTTTCCTACCAAATCTTTACTTTTTGCAAATTTAATTTTTTTTCTGTAAATAGCACATACCTATTTTTAAAAATCATAGAACAGTTTTTCAAAAACTGTCATAATTCCTATTGATTTAATGCAATATCACGAATGTTGTGTTACGACATAGGATATGTCTCTACCTTACCATTTGTCTTGGAGTGAACTTACCTTGTACGCACTGGGTCATTTTTTTAGGTCGATAAGTCATGAATACTTCTAAACTATCAGTATTGTGAATCCGTTGTTTATTGTTAAACTATTGTGTTATGTCTTATGATTGTGAATTTGTAACCTTAAAAAGTAAACTATATGTACGTCGAGCCAGCACGATACGTTTAAATTTACTTTCATGTAAACATCCCGGATAGGATGATGCATTAGGCTCGATTTGTTGCTTTAGACCTTTTCCTTTACACGCATTGACATAAATTCCGTATTGAACGTTTTGAATTGGCACGACATGTATGGTCTTTGAAGTAGTAACTTCTAAAACTTTAATATCTTACCTTATTTCTTATGAACATACGCCCTACGTCTAACAATAAGTTTGCATTGAAAGGAATGTAAGCTTTTCCATGCAGGCGCGTACGCGATGCCTTAACTGGGATACATACGGTCATGCAAAACTGTCACATGTGCACAAAAAAAACAATGTTAGCGCTCAAATATGATTATGTGTATTACAAGAAATATTGACTTTTTATACAAATGTAATATATAGTTTGGCATGACCGTCTGTACCTCAGTTTCCTTTCAATGCAAACCTATTCTCAGGCGTAGAGCGCGTTCTACGTCTCATGTGTAACGGTACTAAGGTAAATAATATTCTTTAGTTCTTCTTTTCTAAATTATTTCAAAAAAAATCTCGAGTTTTGAACTAGGTTCGAGTGATAGGATTAAAATAGTTTAAGGAACCATTTTTAACTCAAAACTTTACTATAATATCTTTATATTAAAATAATATTTACTTAAGATAACGCATTGTTTACATTTTTAAACATTATGAAAGCATTAGCTATGATAGTGACTGACAACAATAAATACTGATTTTTCTATAATTTATTATAAACAATACATATTAAGTAGGACAGGCATAATGCTAAGATTTAATAAAATTAATTGCCGTAACAGATATATTAAGTATAAATTAATATCACAATCATGTGTAAGTCTCGGGGTTAATCAACTTTTTTTGTCCATGTTCGAAATTTTTTATAAACTTTTTTAATAGGTAATTACTTGCAGGGTCCAAGTGATTGTTTTTCTAGGATACTGGTTGTCCCAGGGACATTTAATGATTTTTTTATTTTAGTTTTTTTATGCTCACAGTAAAATTTACATCAAGTACGATCTAAAACACCATAATTGAATGAAAATAATACTTAGACTAAAAACCAGTTACAAAGATACCACAAGCGGCATACAAATAAAGACGGCAATCAACTATCGCTGTCTAAACTACATCGTGTGCGAGCAACAAAAGGAGAATAATTGAAAGTGAGACAGAAGTGATGACGCCGTGGCATCTTCTCTACTGGTGAGAACTTTACTAACTTATTTCTGCTGGATTTCTAAGGGGCACACTTTAAAGCCAACCACGCTCTTTTACGAAACTTGGTTGACTGAGGCCGATGGGTCCAGTGGCGTCTTTGTGGGCACCACAGCCAATTTTATTGAGAATAAGGCAAGTCCGAACAAATGTTTCTAGGAACTTTTTCATAAAAGGCATAAGAACTTGCTCCTCAAGTTTCGTTCCGTAGTTAGGAAACACCCTGTAAAACATTTTTAGATTCTAAGGTCGATTTTAAGTGTTTTTTAATATTATATCTATCTTCAACTGTTTTTTAGTTATAAATGCTTCATTTTTCAGCCTATATTATTTAAATTAATTATGTCCAGTTTTATAATAGCAGTTTAAGCTGTGGTTGTCATTGAAATTTTTATGACCTAATAGTAGATTTTATTTTAGTTTCTTATAATCTTTTTGCTTTACTGGCACTTTCTTAAGACTAGTAATATAGCTTTACCATCTGTTGCTTTTTTTGTCTAAAGAATAATTTATTAAGAAAACTAATGAAAATTTTACTAATAGGTAATTATAATTTCAATGACTGAAGGTGAATCAGGTGATGTCAATATTTTATATTGATATATTTAATTAAATAATATACGCCGAAAATATGACTGTTTAAGCGTCAATAACTTAAAAATAGTTAAAGATACACTTATATTACCTTAGTAGTATCAATTAATAAGATCCTTAAGATAATTAAGATTAATTATTTAAAAAATTGCGTGTAGATATGTGTCGCCTTCATCATATAAGTTCATAAAAGCACAATTTTTTTTTAATTTCCTGCAATTTAAGCCAAATCGTAACTGATATACCTCTTAATATACTACGTGCAATGCAAGTTTTAGGCTAAAGTTAACCAAAAAAAAATTACGAATTATAAGTTCAAATTTTAAACATTTTGAGTCTTAACCTAATTCTAATAATTTTTCATTAAAAAAATATTGTCATTTCATAGTAAAAAGCGTGGGGTGCATTTTACTATTTTTTCATAACTTTTCCATCATAGATATTTGCAAATATAATAATTATAACATTTAATATATTTATCACCCCACGCTTTTTACTATGAAATGACAATATTTTTTTAATGAAAAATTATTTTCTAATTTTTAGTTCGGTTGCATATAAAAGCGTGTTTTTTAGTTTTTTAAACTATTAATTATTTTTCATTTTTAGTTTCTGCTACTCTTGACAAAATGGCGAAAAAATTTTTAATGAACAAGAGTGGCAAATTTTAAAATTTTTCCAACAGATTGCAACTCACTAAAAAATTTCTTCTTCATTAAGTAGCAAAGTTTGAAATTTTGCCAACAGATGGCAATCCAGGCAATGTTTGGACCGTTGCCAATATATTGCAACCCACTAAAAAATGTCTTCTTCATTTAATAGCAAAGTTTGAAATGTTGCCAACAGGTGGCAACCTAGGTGTTGTTTTTATATTTTTATAATATAAAGGAAAATTTTTTTCCTGGCGATCCAAAAAAGAATGTTAATTTTTATTAATTGCACATTATGTATTATGTATACATTACACATAATGTAATTTTTATTATTTAATCCTTGAACTAATGGTGCAACTAACCCTATATTTTTATTTTTCATAAAAATTAAACACTCATGGTGCAACTAACCAAATTGTGTAAAAACTAAAAAATTTCTTCTTCATTTAATAGCAAAGTTTGAAATGTTGCCAACAGATGGCGTCCTAGGTGTTGTTTTTATAATATAATGGAATTTTTTTCCTGGCGATTCAAAAAAGATAACGGGATACTGTTTTTAAATTATTGCATCTTCATCGGTCCTTGACACGTGTGCAAAGTTTCAAAGAAATCGAATAGCTGGAAGTTGGTTAAAATTAGGCTCAAAGATTCCGTTACATAGATAGATAGATAGTTACAACCCAAGTTAATAAAAGCGTGTTAAAAAGCTTTTGGATATTGGTGTTATACGTGACATACATTCTGTTTTTAGAATATTCTGAGCTTAAAACTCAAATTTTTAGAAATTTTACCTTTAAAAATAATTTATTTTTGCAATTATTATATTTTTAATAATATTTCTCTTGATGATGATGATGATGGTGGCATAGTTGTTCCAGTGGCGGCGTAAAATTATTTTTAAGTTGGGCGATACTTGGCAAAAAAATTGGGAAGTGGGAAGCAAAATATGTGCAATATTAAAATTAAATAGATACAGAGCGTTTCAAAATTCAGTAAAAATATTTTAGGGGCTTATTTTGAAGGGTCCTCTAAACTAAAAACAAACCCCTTCTTCAAGCCACAGTCATCGAGAGTTAAGTAAAAAAATCGAATATTTCAAACTGTGGCAACATTTTCGCATCAAATCTCAGGAATATTTGCACATCCCTATCAGTTTGGGAGTTTTATTTATGGTTTATTTTAAGAAGGGTAATACCCAACTTTACACTAAGAAAATCGATTTATTAAAGTTTCTTCCACCAGAAAGGAATATTAATGGCGGTAAAGCTTATTGATGACCAAAATAATTGTATGTGTACGATCAATTTTTCAAAAGTTGATCTATATTAGCATGACACCACAGAAAAATCCAAATATTTGGTTAATTACAATATTATAAAAAAATAAACGGTTTTTAAGAAAATTTTTTGCTTAGTAGGCTGTAGAAACCAAAAAATGACATTTTGTAATTTAAATTTTAAATACACATTACTGACGGGAGAAAAAAAATTACATTACAATCCGTTTCTAATAACAGAGCGCAACATACTGTTATATTTTTAATATCGCGACCATAGATCGTCTATTAAAAAATATTAATTGAATAAATAATGGTTTATGAGAATGGAATGTTTTTTAACCGGGCTTTTTACTTCTTGCTCAATTAGCAGGTTGGGCGCTTTCCCAACTGCACCCATCCCTGGCGCCGCCAGTAGTGCACCCAATTATAACCATCCAATAACAATAATATAAACATCTAACACAGAATGATGGGAAAGGTGGGTGGCAACGAACAATGACAACCGCACAAACCACCACTAAAACTCTAGCATTGATTGATCCCTGCAGCAATCAGCTTGCATATTTGTTGACAATAAAATACTGCGCACCTAAGTATTTATGTAGAGTTAAATAAAACAAAAGTCAAATTTCAAAATTTTGAATAACTTTACGTTCACATTGGTTGGTGAGCGCGCAGCCGCTGGCTTCTAAATGATTTTATGTTGTAGATATCATATCCTTTTCTCAACTGAACTCAGTCTCATAACAACTGTTGCGTGGTTTATTTGTCTAAACAATTTAGAACGTACTCCGGTAAACAACGAGCTTTTAGTAAAGAGTGACGTGAATTTGTTTTTAGAGACATTTAATTTGGACTTTGCTGCTAAATGTTTAAAAACTAAATTCTCCTGTGATATTATAAATTTCGAACTTTTTTCCTGTGATATGTATTTTTAAAACTGTGATAATTGGTAAGTCTTCATGTGGCTTGATTGTTAACCAAATTTTAAAATTATTGCTAAATAAAAAAAAATAAATAGGATTTTAATATTCCAATATGTTAAATTTTCACGAATATCTACTCGAGAAATATTTATAAATATTGTATTTAAAATTATATGTCATTAAATCAAAATAAGCGCTGATCGTTACGACCGTAACCATAGTAATTTATTATTTCTGATGCTATAACTATACAACATAATGAATTCTCGTTTGAAATTGTTATATTTTTAAATTCCTAATTTCATTTTGTTGTGTATAATACGTTTGTTATCATTGAGAAAATATGTATGGCGTGTTCAACCTTGGCAGCAATCCAGTTAACATGTTTTCTTTTATAATTTAGATCTATTAGATTATAGTTGATAAAGAGGACATTTTTATCAGGTGATGACGTATTAAGTAAATAATTTTTCTAAAATAAAAAAGTTACATTTTCGTACCTATATGATGCAACTAAAATTTAGAACTGGTGTTGCTGCTAATAGAAGATTTTTAGAATTTAATCTCAATTTGAAAGAATACCTGACATCTACTACAATATATTTAAAAATTTAAATGATGATTTTTATAAATATTAAGGATAATATTGTAGAGTCTACAGCGTCGTTATTGATAAAACACATAAATAATCATCTACAATTAATGGTCTCAAAAAGCGCTTCTTTCATAGTTTGGCTCTAAATGGTAGACAGACATCTGACATTGCATGATAATTTATGTCAGCCAGAAGTTTTTGCTAATGTAAACGGTCAAAAATGTATTCTCTTCTATTCTAGTTTCGGTTTTTGGCTTTCACACGTATTGTATTCATGTCCGATAGAAATACCTACCATAAGGAGGGCACAGACGTGCAGGTGTAACCACGGTCTACCGTGGGTATACCCACGGTAGACCTGTACAGTTTTTTATTCAGGTAGACCTGAGACCTGAGCGTGTGTGGGGCAATCAGGTATAACTGTACAGTTTTAACTGCACAGTTTTTTCTCCGGTCGGCCGAAACACTACTCCGGGTAGACCTGAGACCTGAGCGTGTGTGGGGCAATCAGGTTTAACTGCACAGTTTTTTCCTTCGGTCGGCCGTAAACAGATTTCTTTTTAATGAATAATAAAGTTTAACAGGTAAAGGATATAATAATTAAAAAATTATATAATTAAAATAAATGTTTAGGTTAAATGACAAATACGGTATTGCTGTGCCACAATATATGTAAATAGTTTCGTTTTATTTTATTGTTTTTATGATTTTTTTAAGAATAAAATATTTCTTATTGAGGCCTTTAAATACTTTCCTTCTTTGATAAAATGTATTATACAGGGTATACTATTTTCGATGTTTAGTACAGTGATCTTGAAAACCGCTTTCGCTACAGAGATGGATAAATGGGAAAAGAACTGTATTTTTTAGTGCTTAGTTTAAATCGCTTTTTATTTCGTTAAGAATAATCATGGCTTACTAGATGTTTCCAAAAACCGTTTGAGTCCACTTTTTTTCTTCCGTAGCTCAGTTAATATTTAAAATAGAAAAAAAAGTGTAAATAGGGAACTTGTAGATAACTATCTTCTTGAAAAGTGTAACTCGGTATTTAATTTAATAGTCCGTTTTTGACCTTCTGACATTACCTATATATATATATATATATATATATATATATATATATATATATATATATATATATATATAGAGTAATTTTCTTGGATTCAGGTCAGTTAAATAAATATTAAAATGGTTAAAATGTCATATTTTATTTTTGTTAAAAGTCAAATTTTGCCTAAAAAATAAATAAAAACATGACAATTTATCCATTTTAATATTTATTTAACTGACCTAAATCCAAGAAAAATTACTCTTATAAATTTATAATTTTCGGTCAAAGAATCATATAACAAAGTATATATATGTATATATATATATATATATAAAACAAGATATATTTTAAATAAGAAAATATCGGTGTTGAAGAAAAGATAAAAAAATCGTAATTAAAAGTTAAAAATAATTTATTTCCATTGATTATGGTTTCTGGAATAACTTAAGGTTAACGTAAAAATAACAAATAAAAAAAAATATTTTTACAATTACGTAGAAAGAAAAGAGATTTTTAAAATAAAAGCGTAAAAGAACCGCCTTATGATATACAGGGAGATCCAAAATTACGAAAATGGTATTTTGCCAATATAAAAAAATTTATTATGAATATTTTTGTATGTACTTACTTATTTAAATACTATTACGTAATAGAAATTTTAATTTTGTTAAGTAAATCGTTACCCTTTGGATAATATTTACGTGCAACTTAACCTAATAATGTTTGCATATGTGAAGCTTATTTTAGTTAACACTTAATTTTCCCGAGTAATCATAAATGATAAAAAAATGTATAAAACTTACTTTTTAATGTTTTTGTATTAAGTTGTTTCCAAATATATTTTTCATTTTTTTTGCGATTTTGAACCACCCTGTATATCATATCATTTTCTTTAAAATCTGTTATTACTTTCACATAGTGATATGCAATTAGTCAAAGATCCGAATAAGAAGCGACCTTTCCCCATCTGTTGTCGTTTAAACACTTTTTTATATATTTGAAACAAAAAACCGCTATTGGTTGGCTAAAAAGTTATGGTAAAAAAATAAATTAAAAATAAAACAACTTTTACCTTTTTAAGTATAGGTCCGAGTTGGGAGTATAATCTCAACTTTCAATTTTATTATCTTACAAAACAACCTTTAATTTTTTAACAAGTTCTTGATAAGCAGCTTCCCGTTTATTTCGGTCATGGTAATCCTTGTTTTTGATTTGCCATAGACATGGATAAGATTTATACATTTCAATAAATTCTTCAATGATTTTTTTTTGGTTCAGACCAGACATTCTTTTAACTTGCGTTGACTGTGTGCTGTGAAAAATGACAACCACCCACACAGAGACTAAACAACAACTAAAGGTTGTCGTTTATGGCAATAACATGAAATTTCAGTTGAAATCAACTAATAAAAATCATAAAAGTTATCAAGTCCACGTAGAGTCCAAAATGTGATTCACCCTCCGGTCGGTGTCTGTTTTGCGCTGCTAGTAGGAAAAGCGGCGCAGTATAATAAAGGGGCTACACTGGTTTTGATAACGGCCCATTGTAAAAAGTCCAGGTACTAATATAATAATAAATATATAAAACGTTTACATGTCACGTAGCTCCACTTCTATGGGTAATTTTTGCCGTCGGTGGTAAACAGGGCGCAAGACCTTCGCAAAAGTTTTATTGAACAGGTAAATGGGGCGCAGGGATCTTGGGGTCGATAAAATCGTATAGGTAAACGGGGCGCAAATGTTTTCTTTAAAGTAAAGGTATCGAAATAAAAATGTTGGTCTATTTTTAAAAAAATTATTAATTACGAAACATTTATTGCATCAAAAAAATATTTACATTCTTTTGTTTACTGTCTTTTGAAAATGTAAAATTTTTGTAGGCTATTAAATCTTTTCCACTCACACTTTCAATTACTGATACCGACATTTTCTCACTATTAAAATCTTGAGTGGAAATCTTTTCGCACATCAATTCACTATTACAATGAGAACTGAACTGACTAAGTGGTATACAAATTATTAGTGTCAATTATAGAATTCTTACCTGCCCTGATCCCACACCCCCTCTCGGGAAGGGCTGACGCCCCATTTACCTATGATATAAAACGTAACCTTACAGGCGTGCAGGTAAAAGAGATTTTTCGCGCCCCGTTTACCTCCGTCCATTTTTGCCAATGCGTGGTAAGAAGACAGTCTAAAGAATTAAGGTGACACATTGTGCATATTAATTATGTTTACGTTTTGTTTTTATAAACCATTTTTTAGGAAAACATTTAGGTTTAAAATGTGGTCCCCTCCGCTTAACATATCAGAAATAAAGGTGTTTCGATATTGATTAAAGAGTTACTGAATTAAGTTGTCCGTTACTTTCTGATAGTGCATTTCAAATTAAAAGAAACAAATAGCTATATTTTCCAGCACTGTATTTATTGACATTTTGACTTCAGTCTTGAAGCTTTGCTAAATTTTCGGTTTGAAAATGTAGCAAGCAGTCGAAATATCAATAAATGCATTAATGAGAAAACAAAGTTATTTGTCTCATTTTAATTTGACTAAAGAAATTATGGTAACCATAGTCATACACACAAGCTTTTTTTAATGGGACACCTTGTATATTATTTATTTAATTTTAGTATTTTTATACATTTAAATTATATTTATAATCATTAAGTTATTAAATGGAGTTTACCTATAGTTTATTCTTTTAAAAAATTAAAAAAACAACCCAAAAATGTTTTGCATTGTTTAAAAAATTCTGTTGCCATAATCAATTACTATGTATTTTTCAATTACAAATAAACCAGTTCACCCTCGAGTTTACAAAGGATGCCGGCTTCGGTCGCCTTTAAAATAAACAGGTTAAAAAAACTTTACGACTTCTACGGTCGACCTGCGTGTCTGTGGCCGGTACAAATAGGATATTTTTGATTTTTCTCAGGTCGCCTGAACGGGTTAAAAAACTGCACAGTTTTGCCCACACACGCTCAGGTCTACCTGAATAAAAAACTGTGCAGGTCTACCGTGGGTATACCCACGGTAGACCGTGGTTACACCTGCACGTCTGTGCCCTCCCTAAGGTACAGCGATTTGGTCAATTGTCTACCCTGAGATATTGGGCAATATGAATAAAAATAAGCAAATGCTTACTTACTTATAAAATTTGAAGTATATGCTTTTGCTTATAAGTATAAACGAATGCTCAATATACAGTGTGCCCAAGATAAGGATCCTAAGCATGGGAATCTTAGTAACTATTGTAGATACAGCTTAGGTTAAATTAGGAAAAAGTTGTGTTTACATGCTGTTAAAAACTTTAAAAATTTTCATGGCCTGCTGGCCTGGCTTATTAGTTTTTTATATCTCTTCAAATAAAGTAAGAAAAAAATAAAATCGTATAGTCAAATTTTCGTTTTTGCCAAATATCTCAGCAGGCCATGAAAATTGTTCGAAGTTTCTAAACGGCATGTAAATAAGCTTTAAAAAACACAACTTTTTCCTAATTTAACCTAAACTGTATCTCCAGTAAGTACTGATATTCCCATGCTTAGGATCCTTATCTTGGACACACTGTATAGAAAAATATAGCAAAAGCGTTTTCTGTTACTTAGAGGCAAAAGCATTTTTAAATTTTGTAAGTATAAGCATTTGCTTCTTTTATTCATATGACCCATTGTGTCTTGTTTATCGTCTTTATATTTCTATTTATCCGTAATCTATTATGTATGCATTTGCTAGGGTTCACTAAACAGCAATTACTTACTGTCATTTAACCCTACACTTTAACATCAAAACATACAGTTAACAATTAAAAATACTCGTACAAAAACAATGTTTTCGCCAAAAATAATAAAACATATTCTTCAGGTTATCTTAACAATGTTGTTTATTTCTTTCTATTCACTTACTATTTACAATTGTCTCGACAATTGTAGATTATACTAATGCTCTTTAATTGCGTTTGAATTGACAATTATTTAACTTAGGTTTAATACACCTTATTGGGGTAAATGTCCCTTCTGAAAAGGCGTTGTGCATAGAACATATACCTTTATTTTTTATTATTTTTTCAAAGACTAATTTTTGTGTAGTATTGCATATAAAAAATATGTTAAATTACAGTATGTTTTAGTAAAAAAATATCCAATAGCAATTTATGCGTGTGACACTTTTTAGAAATGAGAAGACAGCACGAGCCGTCAGGCGACTGCAGCAATTCCATAAGTAAAAAATACACTTTATAAATGTGATGCATACCGTGGTTTTTCTACGACCACATAAACATTTTCAAAATTATTATTTTATACCTTTTCTAGTTGTTTATACTTGAGGAGGTGGCGGTCAAAAAAGGTTATGTCACATCAGAATAAATTTTCATAAACACCAAAAATGTCTTACGATTTACCATTTCTCCATATGGTTTCACTATATTTCAACCATTAAATAGCATTTGTCAAAAAAATTGATTTGTTAAAAGTTTATAGGTACAAAGAAAAAAATTAAAATAACCAAAATCTTAGTTTGTGATTTTTTGTGAATATTTTACTAAAGCGTTTTAAACAGGAAAAATGTCATAGCAACCTCCTGTTTTTTACTGGCAAAACCCCTATGTGCTCCTACCTTGATAAAACCAACATGATGGTATACAGTGATCGCCAGAAATGTTGAACCATATTTTATTTTTGATTTCTCAAAAAAATTATTCCTGATAAAATCTCTGCATACACCGAAACTTACAAAACATTGATTAAAATTTAAATAAATCATACCATATACGAGGTATGTGCAAATTAACGAATATGACACAAGAGAAAACTACCTTTAGTTTTGAACTTAGAGAAAAATTATACTTGGAATACTTTTTTAAAATTAAAAGTTATGTCATATTTTAAAAACCGCCTCCTATTAAAAAATTTGAAAGAAACCTACTTTTTAATTACCCCGTATAAAGAATAGATTAAACTAAATTAACTGCCGTAAATTATCGTTATTAAATAAAAAAATCCTATGCCTAAAGCATTTAAGTACATTTATAGCAACATTTGCCATTTTGTGGGTTTAATAAGGCTAAAATTTTTTCTAAACTCTTATGAACTTTTTTTTATTACCATAATCCCAATAAAGTTTAATTTTTAAATATATATAACAAAAAATCATAAAGTTCTTATAAGGCAAAAGCTGATGTGGAACATTAATCTAAAGAAGCTTTTAAATTTAAGCCTTTTGAGCCACAAAAAGCCTAATTTACCCTTGGTTTTCTGAAGGGATCTAAATGTACTTAAATACCTTAAGAATAACAAATCTTAGACATAAAACTTAGTTAGGTTAAAGTAAAAAAGTCAAAAAACTATTATTGATTTATATGTAAATTAAAGATTGAACACTTACTTGGAATTCTCGTGAAATAGTCTTGTCGATTATCATTTAAGAAAAACATTTTAAAGCGAAATATTGCTCTTGTTTTATTCAAGTTTGTTGCTTTTTGCAATTTCGTTTATGAAATTTATTTAAAATCACTCGCTTGACAACTCTAGGTTTTTATTGTAAAATGTCATTCACGCAATTACCAAACAACAAATTTTCATACAATCGAAATATTTTGCCGGCAAAATTTTCACACTTATGATCTTATATAAGATAAAATATTTTTGACAGCCACCTCCTCACGTATTAATTAATAATAGTTTTTAAAAGCACGACCATTAGTATTTTAGAAAAAATTATGGCCCTCTTTTTATTTAAGAGACAATTATCTTCTTCGTAATTACTTATGTATTAAAGCATATTTAGAAAGTTATATACTTGTTTTTTGTAAAAATAATTCCAAAACAGTATAAATATTTATTATTTAATTGGTCAAAAAAGCGTCAAACTGTTAAAACTAGTTACTTTTTTACCATTTTATGTAGAATGTACCAATAGGAGTACTTTCTTTATGTTAATAATAATAATAATAATAATAATAATAATAAATCTCTTTATTCAGAAGAATTGTACAGTATAAAAAACAGTGCACAATAAAATGAAATGGCGTTAAGTAAAGTTAAAGATTAAGAAAACTCAAAATTTTAATTTATCGACGAGCAATTTGAGTAAAGTAAAAACCATTTATAACGAAGCCACAGGCGTTATACAAATAAAGACGACAATTAACTATTTCTTTCTAAATGCGTTGTTTAAATAGTGTGCGAGCAACAAAAAGGGGAATAATTTGAAAGTAAGACAAAACTGATGACCGCGTGGCTTCTTTACTACTGATGTTTACAATTTGTCATCGAAAACTTGTTATCACAGACACTTTTCACGTGATTAAAAATTAAAGTTTGTTATTATTATTACCCAGCTGATAAGGAGGCACTGCGGATGTAACTGCTTCAGTTGTTTGGTCTCTCCATCAAGTTTAAAGTAAACACATTTTTGATAATGACGCAAGAAACAATTTAGTGCAATAGGCTTTAAGGAAATTACTTTTTTATATTTTTCATTTTAATTTTGTAGATCTAATGATGTTTTAAGATGGAAAATTAAAAGTATGCAAATTTTCAACGTTACAATGGCTATTCAGATACCTTATCGGAAACCTTTTTGAGGCACTGTGACATTTCTTAGTCATATTTTGCTTTCTGCTGTTGTAGTTAGTATCGTGTTTCTTAAATATTTGTAATGATTTGTTAGTTAAATGCAATAAGAAATAAAAAAATAGTTAGTCTTTAACCTGTGCTAAGTATTTTAATAATTATCACCGTGGATTTCATTAAAATGTCTACAATTAAAAACATGTACAAAGTCGGCACTGTTTGTCTGCAGTTCAAGTATAGTTATCCAAGAACTTAACGTTTCTTAGTCATTTTAAATCTCATACTTACCACTCTTTCTCAATATCCTACATAAAATATATTTTACCTTTGGCACTTTTCTCCTTTAGTAGTACTTCTGATACTGAATATAATATGAAAACTGATATATCATCTTTGACAGGATCTAAGAAATAATATAAAATATAGATAAAACTTAACGACACTAACAGAAACAACAACAAATCAGTTAAAACTGTTTATAACAAAATTACGGGTCCGAATAAAAGCAAAATAAAACAAAGCCGTAAAGCGGAAATAGCTCGTCTTTTCGTGACTTTTAATAAATTTACACTGACTGAGAGCTAAGTGTTAGCCTTTCTTTGTTTTATGTAGGTTGTTGGACGTTGATGCCATGATAAATCCCAAATTTCTTCTGAAATGTAATGCGTTGTTTTTGAAAGTGCCTGTTTCTATCTAAATGAAATGAAAAATCGGGTAATTTTCTATAAATTTATTTGAATTCAGCGCTGAAAACTATAACTATTGCTACAATCATCTCATTTTCGACTAAAAAAAAAAAATAGAGATTGTACCTTTTTAAACAAGGCCCCTCAATTAAAAAAACATACTTATGGTACAGAAATAATGCACCCAAAAATTCAAATAGAACCAAAAGAAATATTTGAAGTAGATAGCCAATAAAAATAACTTTATATTAATTAAAAACGAAAAATACTTTACCCAATAAGGATCAGGTTTTTTGGTAGCTACCAGTGTATTTCAAAACACCATCTAGGTTAAGAATTTTTATATATTGATATTTAAATGTTTATTCAAATTGATGGAGGTCAGTAACTAGCAACAGGTTTTTGGATGTTTACGAAACTGGGCTATAAAAATATGGTAATTATAAGATTCAATCAAGTTGTATCGTATTTATATATATTTTTTAAATTAAACATCCGCAATCCATATGGTGACCTCTTTAAAAATCAAATGTTACTAAAATAAATTTCGAATCAAAAGCAGATAAACATTACATATACACGTTTTTATAGCCAAAACTGAAAAATAGTATCTTAATTGCAATTAAACAAAATGTATACAGGGTTTCCGAAAAGGTCATGTCGTAAATAATAGATAAGGCTGATAGGGTGATCCAAAATAAAGTAAGCACTCCATTAAAAAAATGTTAGAAAATATTTATTAAAGAGAGGGCTAATTGTAATAACACAATAAGCCACACTCATCTGTTTTAATCTCTAATTTATTTAATTTCATATGGTAAGCGACAATAAAACAGTTTTAGGTATTGTCCTTGGAGCTTATTACCTCATTAAAGGTTATTTAAGTTTATTTTTGATTTTGATTAGAGTAGATTAGACCCAATTATTTTTTAACTTACTTCGTATTTTGTAATTGTGGCTTATCGTGTTATTACAATAAGAAATTTAATTACTTAAATGATTAGCATTTATTTACGTAAGAACAGTACATCCAATAAAAAAGTCAAGAGATTAACATTTGCTTTTAAATAAACAGGAATTCTAAAAACATATTTATATTTTAGAAAGCCTAATGGTGTGTCATGCGACCATTTTTTCCCTTTTTTTTAAGTTTATTATAAATTCCTCACGGACTTCACTGATGAAATTTTCTTTATTTTTTCTTATACGTCACAAAATGTCCTTTGATGCGTTGCAGACGTAACCCAAATTTTTCAAAAATATCTGATTTGGTAAGAATGAAAGTTCTAATAAAACAACGAATATATTTGTTTTTAATTTTAATATCTTGTAATTCCAAAAATATGAATTTTAGGATAAATAGTACTTAAGGTTTTTTTCTAGTTGCAAAAACCTAAAAGTTAAAGAGATAATTTCTGGACACCGTGTATACAATTATTTATTATCTGCGATGCAATGCACCTAAACGGCTTAACATTGGAGCAATGTCACTAATAGTCCATGGGCCAGTAATAAAATTGACATTATATGATAAAAACACTTTTAAAACCTTTTTGGGGGGTTAGTTTTGGCGACTCTACCACGAATAGTCATACCGCCATATATAAAAGCGGCGATTTAACCCAGTCTGTCAATGTCAAATGTTTTGGGTGTTGGACTGGGCACTTTTTTGTCGGACAAGTTTCCATAAGATTTTACATGCAAATTTTAATCATTTTGCCAAAAATGGTAAGGGTTACAATCATGAAACCACAAGACTCAAACACATATTTCGGGTATCGGACAGGCGGGTTACGTGATGGTAATTTAACCCTTACGATTTTTGGCACATTGTTTAAAAATTGCATGTAAAACATCGTGGTTAAGCTTGTTGCTGCTGTAAAAATGATGTAGCCGCAAATAGCTTTCGTTGCAACATTTTAGGAGTTAATTAAATATTATTTCCAAATTATTACCCACAAAATGTTTTACAGTAAACATATAAATAGTTGCTTCTCTTGAACTAAAATTATTATTTTGGATGCCTTATCAAGTTAAACATTTTAAACCTGTACCTACCGATTTATGACTGAACGGCCTTGTTTTTTAAACTGGTGTAATACGAAATCCAATTAACTGATCTTATTTTGCATTAATAAAAATTATTTTCTTGTTGTATTTTAAACCAAAACAGGTTTTTATTTATTCTTAAATTGGACAAATTCCTATATGTACGAGGTGGCAGGCAAATTTTCGCTAAAAACACGTAAGAAAATGTATGTATAAGATCTGAGATGCTTCCGTTCACTAACTAGGAATTTCCCTTATTTAATCTTAAAATAACCATAGAAAAGTATTCTTTTTATATCCTAATAACATAACTCAAACACCCTGTATCTTCCTTATTACCAACTTTTGAAAATGGGTATGTTTGTTTAAATCTTAATATTTTGTCATAAGGAATCTGTGATTATTCTGTGTATAATTAATTAGCGGACACCCTGTATACGTTTTGTGCAATAACCAATTATTGTACCATTTATAATACTAATGAAATCGTATTATTTCCCCAAAATAACAATAAAATCGTACTGCAAATCTTTACGACTGATTAAGGGCTGGCAAATTCTGAAAAAAGGAAACCGGTTTTCAATAAAACCGGTTAACCCAATGTTCCAAAACCGTTTTTTAAAACTGAAAAACCGAAAACGGCTTTTAAAACAGAAAAACCAAATCGGTTAACAAAATGGGATTGCTGAATAACTGCGAATACCACTACCACTATCAACGTTACCAATTTCAATAGCAAAAATCCTGATACCTATAATAAAGGTTTTAAATATTATGTATATTTTAGAACTACAATCAAACAGTTTACCCTCTAAGCTTCCAACTGTATTTTAGTTAGCGACTTCTATTAATATATGCACATCCAAGTCATAAAAAAAAACAAATACGGAGTTTTATAATATATATAATTTGCTTGGTACTTCCTTAATTTGTTTTTTCTTTTTGTACTTTAAAATAAACATATTTGTCTGCTAATTAAGTAATGAAGTTTTATTTTAATTATTCACTGTCGGATTATTTCAAACTTAATAAGTATTTAGGTATAGCAGAAATTATAAAAAAATATTCCGAAAGCTTTCATCCTAAGTATGTTTGATTTTACAAAATGACCATTTTTTTCTTCTTGGAATCAAAACCGCAATTAAATTAATTATGAATCGATATTTGAAGAATCGTTTTTAGGTTTTGAACAAAACCTAGGTCGACCGATTAATCTATATTCGAAAACCGTTTAACATAGAAATCTCTTACCGGTTAACCAAAACCAATTATCGGAAAAACCGGTATTCGGTTACCGAAAACCGATTAACCAGTTCTCGGTTTTACCAAAACAGGTTTTTATTTATTCTTAAATTGGACAAATTCCTATATGTACGAGGTGGCAGGCAAATTTTCGCTAAAAACACTTAAGAAAATGTATGTATAAGATCTGAGATGCTTCCGTTCACTAACCAGGAATTTCCCTTATTTAATCTTAAAATAACCATAGAAAAGTATTCTTTTTATATTCTAATAACATAACTCAAACACCCTGCATCTTCCTTAGTACCAACTTTTGAAAATGGGTATGTTTGTTTAAATCTTAATATTTTGTCATAAGGAATCTGTGATTATTCTGTGTATAATTAATTAGCGGACACCCTGTATACGTTTTGTGCAATAACCAATTATTGTACCATTTATAATACTAAATAAAATACTAATGAAATCGTATTATTTCCCCAAAATGACAATAAAATCGTACTGCAAATCTTTACGACTGATTAAGGGCTGGCAAATTCTGAAAAAAGGAAACCGGTTTTCAATAAAACCGGTTAACCCAATGTTCCAAAACCGTTTTTAAAACTGAAAAACCGAAAACGGCTTTTAAAACAGAAAAACCAAATCGGTTAACAAAATGGGATTGCTGAATAACTGCGAATACCACTACCACTATCAACGTTACCAATTTCAATAGCAAAAATCCTGATACCTATAATAAAGGTTTTAAATATTATGTATATTTTAGAACTACAATCAAACAGTTTACCCTCTAAGCTTCCAACTGTATTTTAGTTAGCGACTTCTATTAATATATGCACATCCAAGTCATAAAAAAAAACAAATACGGAGTTTTATAATATATAATTTGCTTGGTACTTCCTTAATTTGTTTTTTTCTTTTTTACTTTAAAATAAACATATTTGTCTGCTAATTAAGTAATGAAGTTTTATTTTAATTATTCACTGTCGGATTATTTCAAACTTAATAAGTATTTAGGTATAGCAGAAATTATAAAAAAATATTCCGAAAGCTTTCATCCTAAGTATGTTTGATTTTACAAAATGACCATTTTTTTCTTCTTGGAATCAAAACCGCAATTAAATTAATTATGAATCGATATTTGAAGAATCGTTTTTAGGTTTTGAACAAAACCTAGGTCGACCGATTAATCTATATTCGAAAACCGTTTAACATAGAAATCTCTTACCGGTTAACCAAAAACCAATTATTGGAAAAACCGGTTTTCGGTTTACCGGAAAACCGATTAACCAGTTTTCGGTTTTAGCCAAAACCGCAATTAATCAAAAAGCCGGTTTCGGTTGCCAGCATTAGATTGACTAATGTTCAGATTGGATGTGTCTGTAAGCAAAGTTTAAGCAACTTGTTGCACCGCGGAACCGCGGGAGAAGGAACGGCAAAGGAAACGCAAAAGAGAAGGTAAGAGTTTGAAAAATTTGGGCATGCACAGTAGCGCGGAAAATTACACGGGAAAACAAGTGTTATCTTTTAATATTTAACACCAGTAAATCTTCAAAACTTAAAATGTATGACAATTCGATCATTAGATGAGAAAAAGTACTTTTGCTGTTAGCAGCAAGATAAGTTCTAATGCTATAGAGACTGTCCACGCATAGTGTTTATAAGGCGACAAATGGATAAAAAAATATTTTTGAAAAAAAAAATTTATAACAAAATTTTTGCTTGTAAAGAATTATAATTTACAAAGAGAAAAAGTTTACAGACAAGTATACAGACTGTCTAAAAAATAATTTTCAAATAAAAATAATTTTCAAATACTGGATTGAGTTGTTTGTGAAATAATTTTCATTTAAATTGATACTACTCAAGGGATTGTGATGCGGTTTTTTTTAATAGGCAGAGAAGTGATTCAAAAGAAAGGTTTATATGTATAATAATATAAAAAAACATATACATAGTGTTTAAATAATAGTTTACATTTAAAATTTGATATTAACGTTTTTTTTTTTTTCTCACCCTTTCGGGGTCATCCCACCCAGGTCCGACGACCGCCCCCTAGGTGGTGCACTGCAGCCTGAAGGCTTATTGTACCTTGACCCCTACTCCTTCTCATTCACACACCATTCATTCCATAACTTGGATGGTTGTTGCTCGGTCCGCATCCCCGAGCAGAACACCGTGCCGCTGCCCGAAACACCGCTGTCGCCGGACACCCATCCAAATTATGGGCGCGCATTTCACTGCTTAACTCCGGTGATCGACGCTTGCCGATACAACCGAAGCCGCCACAAGCGCGATATTGACGTTACTATTGCAATTGAAAAAAGTGTTTATAGGAATTGTGCACAGGTTTCTATGGTTTATAAAAAAATAGAATTGCCACACAGGGTGGGTCAAAAAGATTTTATATAAAAAGGCATTCTAACTATGTATTTAAACTATCTAGAGGTTTACAAAATTGCTTAAATATAAAGATTGCCAAAATATATTATTAGTATTTAAAAAAAATTATACAGCGAGTGCCATTTTTTTAAAATTAGGTTTTTATCACTGTTCAACGAATTTCAATGCGGTTTTTTAAATAAATAAAGTAATTTAAGAGAAAGGTTTATATGTATATAATAATATTCAAAATCTTCACGATATAGGAAAGGAAAATGTTTTACTGCAAATTTAACGCGTGCCAAGGCGCTGGCAAAAGCTAGTTTACTGTACTTTAGTTTGTTTTCTATACATTATGTAGAAAATAGTGGTTAGTCGTCTACTGCTTTTGATGACATACCTACCTCCGATTTTTTTATGTTACATCAAATTTTCTAATTAATTAAACCTATCCACAAAGTTTTTTTGTGTTTATATATAAATTGTGATTTAATGTCCGTTTAAATTTATGGGATTTAATATATCTCTAGTTGATCGATGGCGCCAATACGGTTTTATGTGGTTGTTATTTCTAAAGCGTATTTATCACATATTTATAATAAAGCCATCCCGACAAGTTAATATTTTGTTTCAGGATCTCGTAAACAATTTATAAACTATGATGATAAAATATTAAGAACATACTTGTAAACTAAGTGCTCATTAAGTTGTTATTTACCCTAATCAGGGCAAATTTTGTCCTATAATAATTTTATGTAATGATGTAGAAAAGTCAACCACCAATTTTCTCGTTTTTATAAACTAATGTAATAAAATGACTTCTTTTATAATTCTTTTTAAATATTGGTTAAACATCATTATTCTAGGACTATTTTAAAAAGATAAATTAAATTTTTCATTGGGCGTATTTTAAACATAAAATTATAATAACCATCTTTTAAAAGCCAAATTTATACCATACTCTATACATTATGTCTATATTAGTTTGCGTCCTATACAAAACTTTAGTTTTTAATTTTACGAAGAAAAAAGGTATAGTTAGACCCATATTTATTTCATTCTGAAAGCGATGCCGCCAAGTACACAAGAAATAATAAAGCAAATATACCCTTTTGTACACAATGATTTATTGCAGCAAAAAAATATTCAACCGGGCGACTACGCTACGCGTTACAGGTTTTATGGCACGCCAGGGACGTAATAAGAGGATGTTTTTTAAGTACGTGATACGTGTTTTCGCAATATTTGTATTTATTTATCTAAAAATATGTACCAGGCTCTGTCAGAGACTATGTGCTTTCGAAAAGGTTTGTTTACTTTATCATTTTTTGTGTACTTGGTGGTATCGCTTTCAGAATGATGTTTTTAGCCCCATGTAAATTGTAGGCCTATAGTACTTACTGTAGTTGTACTTAAAATTTCCTTAGTTAATAGATAAACATTTTCAGATTTTTTTTTACATTTACTGATAATTCCTTAATGGATTTTCTTACCTAATGGGTATGTTTGTTTAAATCTTAATATTTTGTGAAGTGTCTATGAGAGTTAACAAAAGCTGCCTATTTATTTACACCTATTGAACCTAATATTTTTGTTAATATTTACAGAAAATTATCAAATTTTTTTACATTTTCTAAGTGTAGTTAATACTTGTAGTTTTTTTAATGTGCTTTACAAATGAAATAAATGAATAAACTTATTTATTTTACTAACCAGTAAGCAATAAAAATTACGAAAATAGATTGAATTAATGTACAAATTAATAAGGTATTTAAAATATTTGTTCTTGTCATTAAATATTTATTAAGTGCTTATGGACAACATTTATTTAAGCGTTTAACTCAATTTACATAATGGATAATTACAATTTACTTAACGAAAGCCAAAACAGTCAGTAAAGAAAACATACCATAGTAAATTTTAACCAAACATATGAACGCATTGATTAACCTATCATTATTCAGTGGTAATGATAAGACAATGAACTCGTGTGTCAACATGATTTTACCAAATTTTTAAAGAGCACAATTAAGTTTTTCTATCAATATCCCAGATTGCTGAGAATATTGGTGCGATCTGGTAACTAGGACTTACCAAAATTATGTTTTAGCTTTTAGACCCTTTAACATATTTTTTTTACATTCATAATTTATTTTTAAATTTTTAGTTTTGTTGTAAGCTGATACTTCTCATTTTATTAACTTCATTAAATGCCTTACTATAACTAACCAGAACTAACCAACGATTTTATATTGAAGTAGTTGTAGAAAATATGTAATGCGCCATTTTGTAGCGGCGGTCATCTTAATTTTTTTTTATAGTGAGCTCTATTCGACCCACCAACCCCTTTTATTTAATACCCATTTTGAGGTAATTGTGGGAAAAAATATTTAATCAGCCATTTTGGGGCGGCGGCCATATTAGATTTTAATGTTTTCATAGTTCTTGGAATCAAAGCCATTTATTTGATACGCATATTGAGTATCTAGTAAAGTAACATGTAATCCCCATTTTGTATCGGCGACCAACTTTGATTTACAATCATAAAAAATATATTATATTGTATTATCAAGATTAAGAGTGTACCAAATCTAATATCGATCTATCGTCAGGTCAAATTTCAATTACTAGATTTGACCCGCATAAATAAATAAATATTAAACAGGTCAAGTTAAGTAAAACCGTTTAATAAAAATTTTAACTTCAAAGTGTTCCAAATTTTTTGCCTGCCAGTGTTATGTAGTACTACAATTTTTTAAACAAAAAACACTGACAACCCCTAACCCCAATAATTAGGCCTTTACTTGGGCTTTTTACAAGCTTTCAGTGTCTGGCTAGTTTTTCAGTTCTAGTTAGTTCAGGTCCTTCAGGTTCATATTGTTTTTTTTATTTAGAAATTTATAATTTTAAGTATGTTAACCTCGACAACTGCGTGATTGATGACAAAAGACGACAATTACCTACTAGTTCAATATTTATTAACAGGACTAGTTACAGTATTACCACTTTAGCAACACTGAGTGTGACCTTGCGATGAGCAATTTAATTTTATATTCTGTATCTACTGACGTCATAAAGATGTTTGCATTTTTAGGCGCCGAGCATTGATTAGCAGCACGTTATTACTATGTTAGTATAACAACGGTTTATTATATTTAGTCTATGCTGATAATTATTTTATATTCTTAGGTTGTCAGTAATAGATAATTTGAAAAATGTACCATTGCCTACATTATTATTTCTATTTCCTGCATTTTAATATTATGTTATGTGTCGAGGTCAGTGTTATCAGTGATGGTTTTACTTATAATACCTTATATATTTTTTTATCGCTTTACGAATAAACGTGTTGTCACAGGTGATTTTAAATATCTATATATTCTTGAAAAAGGAAAACCGGCAACACTGCCATCAAAACTGGAAGAGGCGCGCAACTAGGATTTTTTTTTTGTTTAAAATAATGTTTGTCTGAGTTCTTATTTGACTTACATGCATTGGGCCAACAAAAATTACTAAGAGCTTTTAATTTTGGTTTCGAATATAACCCCTTAAACTTACATGGGTAAATAAAAAAGCTAGTGGGGTTGTCATAAAGCCTCAGTATTGCTTTTTAAATGTTTTGTCCTTGTCAATTATTGCTTTCACGTATTTAACTGATAATAAGCTTGTAAAGCCATTATTAAAAAAAGATTAAAATCTTAAAACATGTTATACTCGTCGTGCCAGCTCGATACGTTCAAATTAACTTTAAGTAATGTGTTTAATGCCTGCATGTAAAAATTCCGGATAGGATGACGCATTGGTCTCGCTTTGTTGTTGCTTAAACCGTCTTCTTTCCTTTTTGTTTGTGAAAGAAAAAAAGTATGTGTTGTTCTTTTTTAGAGGATTTGTATGTTAGTAAACGAGATCATAGATTCGGCTTTTTTCCGTGATATACATATGTTTAATCTTTTACTTTATTTTCTTACTTTTACGTATTTTAAGTCAATTTTAATAAATGCTTGTATTTATAAATTAAAATCTAAAAAGTTCTTTGTGGAAATAGTCGATATAATCAATGAATAATTCATACATATTATGTCATATATGTATCACTACCAGCAGTGTCAGTTACTGTGATTTACTGGATGTTGGTAAACAAGTTCCCGATTAGAAGAGCTGCCATTAACATTTACATGTAAATCAGTTCCCGGTTCCCGAGCCCGATAAAGATCGTAGGAATATTGGCTTCTGGTAATAAATAGGTAGACGGCTCGGGCGCCCGACGCGACGGCCCAGGCAGATACCGATTTACCTGGAAGGGTATATTTAATCTTGGAGTGGGTTTAATTTACTTAATTAATATTTTGCATTTTTGCTGTCACCTATTTGTCGAGCATTTAAATAAACGGTTGAGTTGAATTTTCGCCATGAATCCAGAGATATCTCAAATAAATGTAAGTGAACGACGAAAACAGTTGTGGTTAGTTCAATAAACAAATTTATAAAGACTCACACAATCCTGTTCCGCCGGTCAGGTACCGTAAACGTGTTGGGAACCAATTTATATATAGGTACCAACCAACCAAACAACCAAAAAGGTTGGGGAACAAATTTTACCAATTTTTTTGATTCGTAAACCAATTTACATGTGCCCGACTTACTTGAAGTACTTCCAAAAAATGGTAAAGGTAATTTATAATATATTTTTTTTGTTTTAGAATCATCTAAAATGACCTTTTGTACCGAACCAGTTGTAGAATCGCCCAGGCCGCAAAGGCGACCAGGCCGTCCTGCAAGTGGTAAGAGAATAATGTCAAGAGAAATGCCAGGAAAAGTAAGGTCAGCCTATAGAAGAAGTCTGGATCCGTGTGATAACTCAAATGATAGTGGTCTAGGGTAAGTACAATGTGAGAATTAAGTGGTACCGATCGTTTTTGAACGATATCTCCCTAATGGTCGACTTTTGACCGTTGACCGTTGAGCGTTTATACCAAAATCTACCTATTATTATGAACAAGAAATCGCCTCCCTAAATTTGCCGCATTTACTATGAAACACCCTGTAGAACCTGAAATGGATTAGAAAGGAAAATCGTCTTAAGCAAAGATTACCGCGTTCTGTCAACGTATTTTGATAGTATTGCGTTATATTGCGTTAGACCGTTTATATTTTTGTCTAAGAAATTTGTGGTGGCATTTTTACAGATCTTTTAGAGACACCCTAAATGTAAATTTTTAAAAATGTTTGGAGAAGTAAATATTAGAAAAATCTATAAAGTAAAGTTAAGCTTAACTTATTTATCATTAATTAAGACAGCCACACAAAAATAATAAAGAGTTGTATGCAAAAATTGTGATATATAATTTTAATATTAATTACATATGTACTTGGTAAATAATGATTCACATAATATATAAAATATATGGGAAATTCCTAATCAAAGTTCGTAAATACTAAAAAATATATTTATTTGTAAAAGGGAAACAAAACACTTTGGACTAATAACAGGAAAAACAATTTCAACAAGTAAAATATAAATAATCGGTCCTATAAACAATAAAGCAATGTTGTCATAAATATCTGTTTATCTTATAATAAAAATACTGCGTTATTGTCGACAGTGAGTTCGTTAAATTTTAAATTATGTAATTTTTCGTGTTTGTCAAGTTTTTGCAAACCCTCCATACAAAATCAACATTGTCTCTTCGAGAATCATTTTTTTGCAAGCAAAAATTTTTATGGAGAATAACTTTTTGCTCGAAAAATGTTTTTCTTTATCCCTTTGTCCTCTTGTAAACCCCATCCGTGGACAGTCTGTAGATATTGTTGCCGTTAAAGGGATTTTTGTGGTACTTTTCTAGTAAATTTTTTTACCCTGATACCATGCGGCAACCAAAGCCTAATTTGTTGATCTAGATCAGGGGTCACCAACTTCTTTGATTAGGGGTCCTTTTTTCAAATAACATGATCGTTGCGATCCGGAAAGAGGTCGGCGGTGCGTACTCTCCCCCGTCTCCTCGCACTCGCCGCCGCTCGCCTTCGCTCGTCTTACCTGACTCATCTGGACCGGTCTGGACCGCGGTCCGCTAGTTGGTATTCATATTTGTCATTAAACTTATAATGGTATCAATTTATGTTAAACTTTTTGGGAACTAGATCCAGTGTAAATCATGATTCGTTGAGAACACGTTATTTGTTTACAGTTCGAAAATGATATAATTTAAAAGGGTCAATTAACGACCTCATTGTCGACAATCACGCAATATTTTTATTATAAGATAAACAGATAAACTATTTATGACAACATTGCTTTATTGTTAATAGGACCTAGTATTTATATTTTACTTGTTAATATTGTTTTTCCTGTAATTAGTCCAAAGTGCTTTGTTTTTTCCTTATACAAATAAATATATATTTTTAGTATTTACGAACTTTGATTTGGAGTTGCCCACATATTTTATATATTATGTGAATCGTTATTTACCAAGTACATAATTGTTATTAAAATTTTATATCTCAATTTTTGTATACATCTCTTTATTATTTTTGTGGTGGCTATCTTAATTAATGGTCAATAAGTTAAGCTTTATTTTGCTTTATAGGTTTTTTAAACATTTACTTTTTTAAACATTTTTCTAAACTTTACATATAGGGTGTCTCTAAAAGGTCTGTACAAAATGCCACTACAAATTTCTTAGACCACAATACAACGGTCTAACGCAACTTATAGTCGGAAAGTTGATCGTTTGCGAGATACAGAGTGTCAAAGTTTTAATTTTATTTTAATTATGTTTTAATATTTTTTCTACGGACTGTCCACGAATGGGGTTTACAATAGGACAAATGGACCGAAAATTTAATTTTTAAAAAAAGTCATTCTTCATAAACATTTTTGCTTTAAAAAAAAATATGATTTACGAAGTGAAAATGTTGATTTTGTGTACAGGGTACACAAAAAATAAAAACTACCTTAATTTTTTACTAAAAAAATTATTTCCAGGAACAATAACTATTAATTAAAAAAATGCATTTATGACAAATAAATACGAATAATAAAAAACAAAGTAGAAAACTATTTTTGTTACAGAGTAATAAGCAGATTTCTGTCTTATTTATAAAAAGTAATCAATAAACAAAAACTAAAATAAAATAAAACTTTTCGATTGTATTTTTATAACCTAGGGTCACTAGATTAATTTTTGCCAATCATGGCCACCTAGATGCAATATTAAATAAAAATGGCTGTACAAAAAACAACGGAGCCCAAAAACTTTTTAAAATTACTTTAATAATTTTGGCATAGCAATAATATTAATAACAATAATAATAAGCTTATAGCGAGTATTAATTTTTCTGTTTTTTTTTAATCTGCTATAGTATCAATGTCCTATAGTAGTATAAGCTACCACTCAACAAGTTATTTTTGTGTCAAAAAATAAATGATCAATTAAAAATAAAACATTATAGGTGTGTTTAAAAACGATAATATTTCATAATAAAAATAACAATAAAGATTAGAGAATTAATCTCGCACGGGAACAAGTAAGATAGTCTTATCAAAAAAAAGGAGAAGTTTTTTTTTAATTGTGATAATTATTTAATTTTTATCTAAATTATACCTAATAAAAGTTAATAATAACTTGCTTAAAAAGATTGCTGTATTAAGAATGATAATAATATTCACTAAACATTAAATATTTAAAATAATACACGTTTAGTCAATTCGAAAGTTTCATTGCATGGTCTAACGCGTGTAAAACACTAATAATTAGAGATTAAACAAAGAATGCCGGCATGTAAACATAGTGACGCATTGCTGCCGCTTTGTTGTTGCTTTACTTGCTTATAAACAATTTGAAATTCCTGAACGTGTATATCGGTTGTAAATAGTAAATATCCTATTGTGGCTGTTTTCCTATTATTTAATATACAGGGTGATTTCTAACCTATACGCATAAAATTGGAAAATTATTGCTAAGGAAAAACAATAATTGAAAATTAAAAAAAAAAGAAAGTTAGTAAAATGTGTTTAGTTAGGGGGATAACTCATATATTCAAAATTTAACAAAAGTATAATTCTAGGGACAAATAATGATTAATGTTAAAAAAGTACTTCCTACTACTACTACTACTACTACTACCTATTTTTCGGTTCAGAAATAATATGGTATAGTCACTATATTATGCCCTAGTTGTAATTCTAATTCGCGTAAAAATAAAATCACAACTGACAGTACAGTGTACTACTATAAATATTATACCACATTGTATCTTAAAAGTTAGTATAAGAACATATGTTTATCCAAGCTTTCTTCGTAAAATTATTAAAGGATTAATACTCCTGCATGTCCTAAAAAAAATTAAATGTGGAAGTCATATAATTTTTGAAACACCCTGTATGTTTTTTTTTTAATACTAAGATATAAAAAAATGTTAACGTGTGTTCTAAGCTAATTGATAATTACCTTAAAATAACCCGAATTACAAATCTTTACGGCGATGCGATGGTCCTCTGGTAAGTAAAAACGAGCATTCAGAAAAAAATATCTACGCCATTAATATTTTCTTTGCAAAAATAAAGAACCATCCAGAGATAAATGTCAATATGTTTTAAAAATTGTAAAAAACAATTGCAATCTTAAATACAAAATATGTAGTCCTCACGGAAACTAGAAAATATTATTTAGCAAAATAAAATCTTATTACATTTGCGACGCTAATGACTCCTTAATAATTTTTTCGAAATAAAATTCTAATAGAGTTTTAAAAGGGCACTTATGAACATTTTAAATTATCTGATAAACTGTTAAATACAGGAAGGACAACATTATTATTTTTTTTTTAAACAAAATAATATCTTGAAAAATGAAGCAGATATAAAAATCTAAGCATTTTTTTTTGTTGAAAAGTCTACTGAAAAACACTATATAAATAAGAAACCAAAAATATTTTTCGTTGTAATATGTCGCTTTTGACAAAGTTTTGTTTTAAATGAGACTTTTCTTTACACCCTGTAGAATAAAAACAAAACTTTACTCAAATTGTAATAGCCATTTTATTTCTAAAAAAGTTTTCCTACAAGACGATAAAAACCGGATTTTGTTAATGCGTTTTATTTAAGAGTAATAATAATTTGAATTTCCAAAAAAAACCAGTTGCAGTTGAATTGAGCAGCAGTTTCTTAAAAAAGCGTGTTATTTTTTGTTTTTGTTTTTAAAAACAATAATAGTATTTTTTTAAACTTATACCTTGTAATTGGCATGAAAGAAAATGTTTTTAAATGGTAAAAAAATAATAAAAAAATTCAGTCAAAAATGTTAACTAATTTATTTTCAAAATTAGTGGGCCACCTCAAGATGGTAAGTAATGCCACTTTTTTTTTAAATTGTCTTGCCTAATAATGACAAATTTTACCCACCCTATTAACCATTGAAAGAAATATCCCGTTAGACATACATAACAAGATACTATGGGTAGTCAATTTTTCACCTATTGCACTACGTTTAAAAATATCAATTCTGGGCTAAAGTAGAATCCTAAAATTGGGAAGCTTGCTTGACGTTTATCTGAGTTATTCTAAATTAATTATTTTCATGGCACAATCGAGGAATTACAAATATTTTAGGTTGGTTAAAGTATAATAAAGTAAAGTTACACATCCATTTAGTTCTTTTTAGTTATAAACATATGTATCTTAACAAACAACTTTCACATGTTCATCACCAAAACAAGTTATTCTTTTACTTAATGTCTGTTAGTATTTTAAATTTGTATTTTATATGGTGTTATTATTAATTATGTAAATTTATTTTTAATATATTTTCGAACAGCACCGTATTACCCACTAGGCTAAAGCCTAGGGCGACGTTTGGCCAAATAGGAGCCACAAACAAAAATTCAGTTTATTAAATTTAATGTTTAAAAAAATACAACAAAATTCTGTAATAAAATTTACAGACTTTATTTTAGTACCTGTTTGGTGCTTTAATATATTTTCTTGAAAACGAAGGTAGATACAAAAAAATACAAGAATATAAAAAGTAGTAATATTAATTGCTTAATTACAAAAATATAAAACGTCAAAAAGTCAGTGGTGTACTTTTTTAATAACTTAAATAACATTGGACCCAATAATAACAATCTGGTTACAGCTAAATAAGCGCCTTATTAGTTTAAATAAATGAACCAAATTTTATCCAAGTCGGTCCAAGCATATTAAAAATAGATTTAAAAAAAACTTTTTTTTCTTAAATGTTAACGCCCTGTATCTCAGTAAGGAAGCAACTCCGGACATACATATGTTTATAGAAACTTTTTTCGTAAAATAACATGAGGAATCACACCTTAAAGTTTAATCCCAGAGTTCTGAAACATCCTGTATATTTAAACCTAGAATGGTATACTTGGTAATATTTCGACAAATTTTTTTGCTTTTCTTTTGCTGTTTGGTCTCTTAAGTGTCAACTGCTATTCTTGTGAATTTTTCATGATTTTAAAGCATCGGAAATTACAGGTGTATATTAAATTTATATCCTTTATTAAGTAACAGAGTCATTAAAAACAACACATTTTAGTAATAAATATAATCTTTACAGATTTGATCATCACACAGATCCTCATCATCACACAATGATGATGTCAGAAAGACTGACCTGGACTGGAGAGAGAGCCGAACCTAAAAGACTGCGAATGGATATAAAAGTTGAAAATGAGGAAGTTAATGATAACTATTGTTTTCCTAATACCGTTCGACAATGTAAAGATAACATTTCGTAAGTATCTTGTTAAAATTTGATTTATTTTAGTCATCTGACTGAGTGAGAAATAATACAAAAACATATTGTCCGATTTTAATAATTTTTTGACTATAGATAAATAGCCTGCAAGAAATATCAAATCATTAATATAAACATTTTATCGTTTTAAACTAATATTTTATGGTTTAGGAAAAAACGATTTTATAGGAAATGTATTGTTGATAACACATTCTTCTAAAGTTAAATACCTCACTAGAGCTGGTTAAAAGTCATTGATAAGTTTTTTTAACGGGATAAACTGTAACTGCAAGTTACTTAGATATATTTAACTAATTTATATTGCCATCGAAAAAGTCTTTTGAAAATTACTACTGTAATTAAACAAATGACGAGACAACAGAAATCCTTCTTGTAAATAAAAGCACCAGTATTACAAGCTCGCAGCCGTGTGTGTTATACAATGCTTTAAATTACACCTAAACGTCAAATAAACCTTTACAAATAAGGTTTTCATACTATACTAGAAGTTTGGATAAAAAGAAACAGAGATAAGTAGGAAAATCTGTTTTATTTAATTATAAAGATATAGATACATAAAACAATAGACTCAGCTAATGCTTTTTAAATTTTGAGTGCATCAAAAATGCTTTTGATTTTTTTCGAATTAATCTGCCCAACTTTCCTCTATTAGTGTGAATCCGGGCTTGGTGCGGCCTTGGTGCGGTTATGTGTGGCCAATAAACTGTTGACATTAAGTTCTTAAGCCGCGTTTAACCAGATATTTTAGGCAGAATTTAAGGAAATGATTTTGTTTATAAATAAGGCAGTTAAAATATAAACTTTCCAATAAGATGTTCATGGCCATTGTAGTTAACATCTCTAATAGTAAGATCTTGATCACTGTGCATTGTTAAAACCAACTTTCATATTACAAATTTAATATAAAAATAAACTGTTTGAATCAATTTACAATTAATAAATAAATATGTTGCCTTGTCTAGATGTCTAGTGTTTATTAGGGAGAGACATCAACAATATTGTCAACATGTTAATCTTCAGACAATCTCTATCTTATCTAAAGGTTTATGATAAACAAACAATATTTTAAGTACAGGTAGGATTGACAGTTATATTCGTAAAATAATGAAGCTACTAAAGGGGGTTGGTAAAAGACGTTTTAGGTCGCGGTCCGCGGCGGTGGTAAACAGGGCGCAAGGCCTTCACTAAAGTTTTATTGAACAGGTAAATGGGGCCCAGGGATCTTGGGGTCAATAAAATCGTAAAGGTAAACGGGGCGCAAATGTTTTCTTTAAAGTAAAGGTATCGAAATAAAATGTTGGTCTATTTTTGGACTTTTTCTCACTATTAAAATCTTGAGCGGAAATCTTTTCGCACATCTATTTACTACTACAATGAGAACTGAACTGATTAAGTGGTATACAAATTATTAGTGTCAATTATAGGAATTCTTACCTGCCCTGACCCACACCCCTTCACGGGAAGGGCTGGCGCCCCATTTACCTATGATATAAACGTAACCTTACAGGCGTGCAGGTAAAAAGATATTTTCGCGCCCCGTTTACTTCCGTCCCGCGGTCCGAATTGTGCTCACAGCATTTACGACGTATAGACTGCTAACGTGTCGTCCGATTTAAGTTAGCGCGCCAACGTCTGTTTAAAGTATTAATAATTCGGACCACTTGTGAGTGGGCTTACGAATTCAAAACGTTTAACGTAACCTAACAAAGCGTATTTAAATATAAACATGAGTGGAGTATGTGGTGTAACTGATGAAGATGGGAAAATGCTTGTATTTCAAGCATTTTCTGCAATCAAGGGAAGTTACAATAGATACATTTTATTTTGAACGCTTGAAATCCCGGACACAATACATAAATTCAAATAAATGACGCCAAAAAACGTCGATGCTTACAATGCTAAAGCTTCTACCCGTGAGTACTGTCAGCACTAGGGTGTGACGACACATGTGACGTCATAGCTTCCACAACGCTAACGGTAAGCGTAAAAAGCACGAATCGGAACGCTTGTTGGTACGCTATGAGCGCTGTGGGCGTGATTCGGACCGCGACCTTAGAGAAATTTAAAGCCGTATTTTTTATTGTCAACGGTTGACAACGGTTCAAAATCATTACAATTTTTCGGTAAATGATGACGTCATAAACGTCGCGTGTTTAACTGTATTAAAAAACAGGTCGGAGAACGCTGCAAAGAAGTAAGACCACTTAAAAAGAAAAAGATAACAAGTAATCTGAATTCTATTGTAGTTGTGGATGTTACAAATACTGAAAAGTATTATTTTTAGAATAAATGAAGAAAGAAAAGATAATAAAATAACCAAAAAAAAAAACAAGAAACTTGCGAACTGCGTCGAGCAACAGGAAAAGTGAGGTTAGAAATTATCAGCGGATACATGGTTTAAAACCATCGAATTTCTTTGGCCATATTTATAATGACGTCATTTTTAAATAGGGTTTAAAACGTCCTTTGAATTGTTGACAATAAAAAATACAACTTAAATAGTGTAGCCAGCTCCCTCTAACTCATAAAAAATATTATCAGATTGTAATAGCGTATGTTAAAACCCCTGTATACCGAAATTAATTGAAATATTCAAAACGTGTCATAAATTATCGAAATAAATCAAAAATATGTTTTTCACTTCAACGCTCTGTATCTTCCTTATATCAAGTTTTGGATAGAAGTATGTTTAGTCAAATCTTAATAATTTGGCTTAAAGAATCCGTGGTTTTTCTGTGTACTATGAATTAGCGGACACCCTGTATAACTTAATAGGCCAATGACCTATTCAATTGGTTGTGTGCCCACTATCGAAAAGGTTGTTGTCTCAATTATGCACTTTGCCAAATTTTTAATAATTTTACTGATTTTTATTGTGTAACCAGTATAGAAAATGTTTTTAAATGTCACGATATTAAATTAATAATTTTTGGATTACATAAGAAAACAAAAACACTTTTTTTATAAAATATAAATGAATAATAAAATTTTAAAACCTGGACGCCCTCGAAGAAGAATAATAAAATAATTAATAGAATAAATCGAGATTTCATGTTTATTTCATTCGAAAAAATTGTACTTTTCACAATTTATTAGCAACAAAAAGTCCAACAATTAAATTAATGTTACATATATTTTTGAATGTAAGACAGAACATTTTTGTCATTAAAATAAATAAATTCTTAAAAGTATTATTTTAAATACCATTTTCTAAACGTTTCATAATATCATATTATACATTATTATACAGTCATGGACAAAAAAACGAACAAACAAAATGTTTAAATTCAATCTTGAAGTACCCCTCGTTTTTTTTTTGTTCGATTTTGATTAACTTTTGACACAGTTGTAGCTTCCTTCATCAAAATTTTTATCCAATACCGGGTTTACAAAACGTTTTAATGGGTGTGGTGCTATACAGAGAAGAAGAAATTGGTGCGTTGTGACTCAAATTTCAGTGTATTCTGTTTTAAAGCCGTAGCTTCTTTAAATCCATATCAATATCTTTATTCCATAAGGAAACACAAATTTTTAAAGAAGACCATGAAATTTGTGTACCGGTTATCGAGTTATAAATTAAAACCTCCCTTAAATTATTATTTACAGTACAAAATAAATTATGTAAAAAAATATGTTACATGGTTTTATTGTACTTTAGTACAAGATAAAAATAATTCGGTAAGTCTTAGCTACCAGATCGCACCAATCTTTATATATATATATACCCCAGATTGATGAAAAGATTGCTGCGATCTAGTAGTTAGGACTTACCGAATTATTTTTTAGTTGTTAGTAAAATTAAACCGTTTAACATAACAAAAAATGTTTGTTTGCATAACAGTGGCTATATTGGATTTATTTTTTTTCATGGTAAGCTCTATTCTACCAACTAAGCCTTTTCATTTGATACCCATATTAAGGTAGTTGTGGAAAAAATATGTAATCCGCCATTTTGTGGCGGCGGCCATTTTGGACTTTGATTTTTCATAGTGAGCTCTATTCTACCAATCAAGACCTTTTGTTTTATACCCATATTGAGGTTGTAGTAATATAAAATCCGCCATTTTGTATCGGCGGCCATTTTGGATTGTATTATATTGTATTGTTATCAAGATAAAGCGTGTGTATTAAATTTCAGAATAAATACAAAATAACAAATATTAAATATAAAAGATAATGATAATAAATAAACAATAGAAATTAGGATGAGACTTTAAAATTTAATATGCTCATAAAAAATTGAAAGAAGTTATTCCCACAGGGTGTTCGAAAATTTAGGTCAAAATGCAATATTTGGCACTACCCCGTATATCGCCTAATCCTATAAAACTTTTTGCAATACTGATATTAAATAATATTATTGATAAAAAGTGCTACAGCTAGAACAAAATGAGTAAAAAAACCAGAAGGTATTTTAAAATTAAATTTGAATCATTTTCTTTGTCAGTTTAGTTATAACGATAAAAATTAACACACTTTAATTTTACCTAAAAATTATATTTATTAATTATAGGTTAATAAGAACTGCACCGGGCTCAAGCTCTGTTTCATCCTTAAGTGTGACAACTAACACATCGACAGCATCTGGTCGGGCAGCGCCAAGATGTACTCCTATCGTTAGTCGACAGTCACCCACAACGCCAGTATTTTTGACTTCTCAACTGTCATCTACGTCACGGTTTGGTAAGTGTTAAATTTAATTTAAAACCAATATGGTATAAAATGTTTAAACATGATTTATTTCAAAAACTCTCAAGATTTAGTTTTACGCTTATATGACAAAATTCTAACGAAAAATATACAGGGTGTTCCAACTCTATTTGTACACAAAAATAACTTTGCCCCTGTACAAGATACAAAAATATACTTAAAATAAGAAAAGTTTATTTAGATACACTCTTTTTATTAACAATACCAGATAATATACAGGTGTCTCAAAAACTAAATTTTTATTATCAACGAGGATTTTTTTAAATGAAACATCCTATATATTTTAACAAATTTTCATTTTGTTTTAAATTTTACTTCAAAAATGTATAACACACTATAAGTTAATTATGGCTGGTTTTTAAGATATCAACAGTATGCTGATATACTTATTAACGATTAAGAGTGAAGAAAGAAAATAGTATTTTGGTTTTACTTATTTTTAAATAATTCTGTCACTGTCAAAGTGACAAATAATATAATATTCTCTAATTAGTTAACTTCCATGTTAAGAACTACTAATAGGTAAGTCAGCTATTTAGTTTATTTTAAATAGGTATTTACCTACTTAACATAAAAACCAGCCATAATTGACGTTTAGCTGTTTTTTTAGTGCAATAGGGTAA
The DNA here is from genome assembly GCA_014170235.1 of Listronotus bonariensis. Lineage (NCBI taxonomy): Eukaryota > Metazoa > Arthropoda > Insecta > Coleoptera > Curculionidae > Listronotus > Listronotus bonariensis. The sequence goes on from JACEGR010000781.1 coordinate 138,243, forward strand.
ATATGTGTCTAAAATAAACTAAATTGCTGACTTACCTATTGATAGTTCTTACAATGGAAGGTAATTAATTACATGTTTTTTACCACTTTTTACTCTGACAGTGACATAATTATTTAAAAATAATTAGAACCAAAATATTTTTTTTCTTCGCTTCACACACTAATATCTCATAAACCAGCAATAATTGATGTATAGTGTGTTACACACTTTCGATGCAGAATTTATTACATACTTAAAATTTGTTAAAATATACAGGGTGTTCCATTTGAAAAAACCTACTTTACAATGAACATTAAGTTTTTGAAACACCTTGTATATTAATTATTACTGTCAATTAGTGTTTCCGAGTAAACATTTTTTATTTTATGTTTATTTTTGTATCTTGTACCGGGGCGATATAATTTTGTGAATAAATAGCGTTGGAACAACATGTATATATGATAACCAGAGTTGGATGCTATACTGAAATCCTGTGTTTAAAAATAAATCTTGAATAACATCTTCTCAAAGAATGAGGATTCAAATACAAGAAAAAATATATATTTGATTACTGCTGTATTTGAATACCAGTATTCAGTATTTATGGATACTTTTTAAAGATCCAAAAAAAGAAGGGTCTACCTCAAAACAAAGTAACCCCCACAAAATTGTCTGTGACTTAAACTTGTTGCTTAAAAACCGCTGTACCTTAGTACCACGATTCAGTATTGATGAAAAAGAAACGAAATTTTCTTGGTACTATTTTTAGTATAAAAACTGGATTCTAATACCGAGATTTCAATACCAGGATTCGAATACAGGATTTAAATAAAATATGAATACAAAGCAAGTTTTCCAATACTCAAAAGCTGTGTTCAAATACCGGAATTTCAATACCAGGATTCGAATACACGATCTGAATAACAATGTATCTAAAGCAATACTTGATAGCGGCAATTTGAATGCAGTGTTAAAAGTTATGTGTTTTAGATTCTTAAAACAATTTACAAAAATATTTTTTTTTTGCAAGAATCCCAATTTTTCAAATGTTTATATTTTTTATTGAAATATGGTAATAACCATTAAACGAAACTCTAAATAATTTTGTCCTATAAATTGTTTTAATATTTAAGTTCAAAACCTAAATTGTGGATACTTTATATTACGTCTTTCAAAATTTTCCGCCATAATAGAAGTTACGTCGCAAGTGTCGAAATGTTTTTTTTTTGTTATTATTGAGAATTCAGATTAAGCGCCCCTATCAGATTTTTTTTGAACCTTTATGGAAAACTATGACTTTTGTTCGTCATATTTTGCTTGCTGTGGTACTAGAATAAAAATGTTGTTTCTAATAATAAAAAAATATGATGATTTTATGGTGAAACTTAAGGTATTGGATGCTCATGTAATTTTAAAAACTTTTTGTTTAAAATTTCCTAAAGTATTACAATTAAAGGCACTTTTCTCTTAGTCTTTTTCATATTTTTGTAGTTTTTGCTTTTTCTGTCTAAGACTAACCAGAACCAAAAGTGTTTGTCATGCACGACTTTGTGGAACATTTGTGCTATTGTAAAGTCCATCCGTAGACATAGTGTATATTAAAATACAAATTTAACCAAACAATACTAACAGACAACAATAAATCTACAAAAAAAATGGTTTACAAAATGGCAAGGATAAAAGAAAAGAAAAATCAAACAATAAAGTTAAACCAGAAAAGTTACAAACAACATAAACCCTTTTTTAGTGGCTTTACATAAAATTACTGTGAACTTTGTATTATTTGTTTTTAGACAATTATGCTTAATATATATTTTTTATTGCAATACTTGTAAAAGTTCTCAGCTGATTGACCGTGTTGCAAGATTGTGCTTCTCAACCTTAAGGGGGAGATACCTGTAAAATGTCTTTTTTTTCATAATATATTAATATAGTCATTTAGGAACACGTCCCTAAAATTTTGTAGTCGGTAAGTCCAATGAATTCTTATGTACCTATTCAAATTTTATACGCGTTTATCTCAAAACTTTATTTTGAAATTGGCGGACACAATAACTCAAACAGTTATCGACCGATCTTCTTGAAATTTAACGTACAGCCGCCATTTTAAATAAATAAAATGAAAAAATATATATTATATAATTTTCATATCTGAGTAAACTATATATGTACCAATTTTAAAAATATATAATGGCTCTTTTATTTAATTTTTTTTTTTAAATGAAAATCAATGAAAATTTAAGCATTTACAGGTATTTTCCCCTTAATGCCTAAGATATGCTTAATTGATAACCTGATTTTTCAATATTGCTGTATAAAAAAAGAAAAAACATTTCTTTAAAACTTTTTTGAGCAGGCTGTATTATGTACTTTTGTTTTTAAGATGATGTGGCATTAACAATAGTAAAGCAGCCTGAACAGCAGCATAGAGCTCGATACCAAACAGAAGGTAGCCGTGGTGCCGTAAAAGACCGAGAGGGAAATGGTTTTCCCGTTGTTCAGTTGACAGGTTACTACAAACCTGCAACCCTACAAGTAAGCGCTTTTACTTTTTTATCTTTTGTTTTAATGGGATATTTTTGAAACAGTTTAATTGATGATTTTGTTATTTTTTAATAAGCCAATGGCTAAACGACCGGTTTTTCTCAATTTTAAAAAGAATACCGTCGTCTGAAGGTTTTTATATCTACGAATATAAAAACCACCGAAAATTATAATTAATTCGATATTACCGGCGGTTTTTACTTATTTCATTGATAGAAACCGCCGTCCGGCGATTTTGCTTATAAAAAATATTAAAAACCGCTGAATAATAGTTAAAGTTAACCGAGCTTCCATAACTATTTGTTCTATTGTTTAATATTATTTTTATTATTGATCAACAAACAAAAATAAAACTGGGAGACACGTTTGACACCTACGAAGATTTTGTCGAAGTTGTTTATAAGTTAAAAAATATTTATGTACATCTTTAAGGACAAGAAAAGCCAGTAGTATTTTAGCGGCAAGAAAAAAAGCTGATCGTTTCGTAGAACTAAAACTAAAGTATTACCAATTAAAGTATGCACGTATTGAGGGGGTAACAAACTAGAAATAATATATTTAAGTTCTCCCAAAGCGAAATGGTTACGACTGTTGACCCGTAAGCGACAGGTCCCGAGTTCGATTCCGGATAAGATATATAACGATTAACTTTAACTATTTTTCGCGGGTTTTTAATAGTTTTCATAAGCAAAACCGCAAAATGGCGGTTTCTATCGATAAAATAAGTAAAAACCGCCGGTAATAAACAAATAAATTATAATTTTCGGCGGTTTTTATATACCTAGATAGAAAAAACCGCCGGACGGCGGTTTTCTTCTTATAATTAAGCAAAACCGCCGGCGGTCGTTTAGCCAGTGCCTTTTAATAATATACAGTGTGTCTATTGAAGTTCGCGTCATATGTGAAACTTTTTTATTATTAATTTTACGAAAAAAGGTATTCTTTATAAAAGTTCTGCATGGTCCAAAACCTAAAAGCAATTATCAGATAATAAATTTTATTAATTACCTTCGAGGTTTGACCAAAAATGTAATTTTTACTTTAGAGTAAAGTACCTGTATTTTGCTCATATCGAAAATTGTTATTAAGAAAAGATGTTAGGAATAAAAATTACTTAAAAATATGCAATTTTGTTTATTCACAAAAAAATTATTTTTGATTTTTTTCTGCGAAAATGGTGAAAATTTAGGTTTGCACGTTGGTGCAATACATTTCATGATTATAAATTTCATAGGACAATTTCAAACAAAGTTTTTCAATAAAGTGCTATCAAAATAAGAATAATGTACAATGCACTAATGTACAAACTTAAATTTTCTTGATTTTAGCAAAAAAAAAAAAATTTTTAAGTAAACAAAATTGCATATTTAGAAGTTATTTTTAATTCCAAACATCTTTTCTTTATAGCAATTTTTAACATTAGCAAAAAGACAGGTACTTTACTCTTAAGTAAAATTAAAATTTTTGCAAACCTCGTAGATGACTGACACAATTTGATATCTGATGATTGTATTTTAGGTTTTGGACCATTCAGAAGTTTTTATAGGGAATAACTTTTTTCGTAAAATTAATAATTAAAAAGTTTCCCATATGACGCCCACTTACGTAGACACACTGTAGATATTTAAAGGGACTAGATTCAAAGTAAACAATCTCCAATATTAGATTGTTGAACTGTGTTTTATAAAGAAAGAACGTAAACATGAGATGTAATGAATTTTTTCTTCGAGTTAAAACGCTTTGTTAATATTTTAAAAACTCTTTAACAGATTTATATATGAAACTTGGTACATCTATTTAATGAACTAAGGGGTTTGTAAATCTCTACCTAGATTAATATTATTGGGTCTAGTGGCGTCTCATTGGGCTGCACAACCAATTGTTTTGAGAACAAAATGTACGCCACTGACTTTTACAATGTCATTCTAAAACACTTCACAAACAATATGAAATAAAATTTAAAATTAAAAAATAAACAATGTCCACCTTAGTCAATAAGGAAAATTATGATTTTCAATAAAATACACGACTGCTTATTAACTTTAAGAAGAATAATTGTAGAGTGGAAGTGCTAAGTGATCTAAGTGCCAAAATCAGAAATCCTTGGAAGTCAAAGAAGTAAGTAAAGAATGTAATGCTGGGCATTCAGGTGGCCTCAACTTTAGATTTTTTTTGCAGATGCTAGGGTAAAATTGGCACTGTGATTTCAAAGTGGAATATTGGGGTTGCCCCATAGAACATATTGTTGGACAAAAACTAAACTTTTTCCATTTCACACATGTTGTCTATAAGTACTTTGTAAAAGAAATTAAAGTGGCTTTTCTTTCTCAAAAACAAAGCAAGAAACGAAGAAAATACAAGAGACTTAAAGCATTTTTATTAGCTTAACCAAAAAAAAGAATTATACAAAAAACTTCATAAAAAGCCATTAGCGTACTTTTTCTTAAATAATATTGGCTGTGACGCCACTGGACCCAATAATCTTAATCTAGGAAAAGTTTTACAAGCGCCTTAATTCATTAAGTGTACCGAGTTTCATTTAAATAGGTGAAAGAGTTTTTAATCTGTCTCAGAAATAAAGCAAGTCCGGATATATGTTTATAGAAACTTTTTAAAAAAGGAAAAGAAATTAACACCTTAATATTCGTACCGTAGTTAGTAAACACCATGTATATTGTAAAGAGAGTAAGATGTTAGTTTTAGTATAAAACACATTAATGAGTTTCAGAGAAAATGTTTTATTTTTATCTCTTTTCTCTCTACAGGGTGATTGAAAAGTCGATCATAAAACTTAAGGCGGTGGCTTCATATTTTTTTAATGTCATTGCTTTTTATGTTAAAAAGCTAATTTATTTTAATTTAAACTAGCAGTTTCAGTATATTTTAATACCACTTACCTTGTAATTATGGAAATTAAACGGGAAAAAATAAATTTACTACTTTTAAAACATTTACGTCTAAACAGTTAGCTATCAAAGGTTAAAAAAATATTACAAAAAAAATAAATTTAACTAAAAAGCGCTAGAGGGCTACAACCATTGTGAACTTTTAAAGTTCTCGCCAGTAGAGAAGATGCCATGGCGTCACCACTTCTGTCTCACTTTTAATTATTCTCCTTTTTGTTGCTCGCTTGTGGCATCTTTGTAACTGTTAATCTACTAAGATGATGGAGCTAAATCGAATGCTTCAAATATTAATCGTAAAACGTAAAACTGCTGTCTCCCTATATGTTTGTTGCACATTAAAAATGTAAGTCAAATGCTAAAAAAAAAAATTGCAGGTATACATTGGTACAGATGTTGGTAAGGTTTCACCGCACATGTTCTACCAAGCTTGCAAGGTCAGTGGGAAAAACTCGACTCCGTGTGTCGAGAAAAAATTGATGGAACGTGTGTTATTGAGTTATCTCTCGATCCATCGAAAGAAATGTGTGCTACATGCGATTGTGTTGGTATATTAAAGGTAACTATAGCTACTTTACTAATTCTGAATTGTTTTATTAAATTTACATTACATTTTATTAAAAGAATAATAACAGTTTTGGTTAGTTCTGGTTAGTCAATCAAATTTAATCATTAATAATACATATGAAGGGCTTATTGTAAAAACACGATAAGCCACAATCAAAAATTAGGAAATATTATATTTTTAAGTAAAAGAAATTGTGTTAAATCAACTTTTATCAAAAATAAACTTAAATACCTTTTAATGAATTAATGAACTTTAAGGATAATACTTGAAACTTTGTTATTGTCGCTTATTAATTATTAAGTAAAGTAGAGAATAGAACAGATTTCTGTGGTTGTGTGGCTTTTCGTGTTTTTACAATAAGCCATTTATATGTATCAAGAAATAATTTGTAATTATTACATTTTAGGACACTCAAGTCATCGTATAACATTATAAAATAAAAGTCTTTATATATTTTGTTAACTGTAAAAATAAAATTAATAAACAGTAAATTGTATATGTACTTTTTGTATTTTAGGAGCGAAATGTTGATGTTGAACACCGTTTTCCAGACCAATTAGGAAATCGGAGTAAAAAGAAATCTACTCGATGTCGAATGATATTTAGAACCACAATTACACATGAAAACGGCACCACTGAAACCTTACAAGTTTGTTCTCAACCTATAGTATGCAGTAAGTACACATAATAATAATACTTTAAAAATTATATTTATTAATCATCAATTTGAGGCGTTCAACCAATTATAACCGCGGTAATAATTGGTAACAACTTTGACGTATAATACATTGTTTAAACGTCAACATAACCGATTGGTAAATACCGTTTTAGAATTGGTTCTTTGCCTAAAATTGATGAATATTTCTATTGATTGTATCTAATCTAAATCACGAAAGATGACGATTACGTCACCATTTTAATGTTAAGTAAATATAAGCGACAACAATATGCAAATTAAATAAAATGTGTATGGCTGATTTGCATGTATCCAAGAAAGATAGACGATTCTTTTATGTTTATTCATGATACATGATTGATTACACTTGACAGCGTGAAAGTGACATTAGTGCTAGACATCCACCCAAAATCGATGTTAACATCAAAATCAAACATCAATGTCTGTAAAAGCAATTTTACCAAGTGAAATTAAAAAGCTATGGTCAAAATATTTTTTAATTTTATTTCTACCTGAGACAGTTTAGTTTTCACGCTTTATTGATAATAAAACATGGACATTTTATATTACAAATAATAACTGTGATACCTGGCTATACTAGTCACACTTCTGTAATAGTAAATTATTCTTAGATTTTTGGTGGCCGTCATTCACAAGGTTTACTGTATAAATGTTTAATGTTTGTAGCTGTTTTCTAAAAATATTTTGGTTTTCCGGATCCTAAAACAAGTTATTTAAAATTAGTGTCTGATGGTGATCGTTCAAGAAAATAAAATGGAATGATTAACCAAAAGAAAGACTAGCTATACCTGCTTGCCTTTCAAAGTAAAGAAGGCACACTGTCTACGTATTTTACAGCAAAAAATTGTGTACCGAATGTCTTTAAAAAATAATTTTAAATGGTTGTAGTTTTTTATTGATGGCTCTTTGATTTTTTAGGAATTACTTTTATTTAATAATTTATGTTTAATTTATAAGAATAAGTGTCAGTGTTCCATATGTAGAATTAAATATTTTTGCCTTCCCTATGAAAACTGTCATGTGACCGGTCATGACCTTGTGACCTTATTAGCGACCCATTGATTAGTTTAGTATAATTAATAGTATGACGTAATCGTCTTCTTTTGTGATTTAGAATGTATAGTAAGAAACAATAAATTTTTAAAAATAATTTTAGTTGCCCAACAGAAAGGTCCTTGAACTATATTAATAATAGATATTTTTATAAATATAAGAAAATATTTGATTTACTATTAACATACATTTACTAAGTTTCTTAAAATTACATTTTATATCTGACTGTGTTAACAACATGTTTAATGTTTTAATTAAATATCTAGAAATATTATTTAGTTACTCAATTTACATCTTTATTAGAGTAACAATACTGCATTCTTCCATATAGGCCAATTGACGTTTGTTGTGCTAATTTTCTTAATAAGATATAACAATATAACACATTTAAGTTATTAGTGACAATAGTTATTAAATAAGTAAATAACACAAGTTTAAAGGTTGATTAATAGGTTAAAAGTTTTATTATAAAATTATTTTAGACCTCTTATAATATTTAGGACACATGTCTATTTTTTTATAAAAGTTAGAAAATGCTACATTGTTAGAATTTTAAGATAGTAAGAGATTCTTAGTCTGCCGAACTGGCTCTCCAGTAAAAAGTACAACGGCCTTCTGACTATGCAACTGGTTTTTTATAGTTTATTTGTTTTCTGGGAGTTTAAATTTAAAAAAAAAATCTTATTTGGCTTTTCTCTAGAACGAAAAAGGTAATACATATTTTAGGAAAATTAGAACTATTTGTATACTATGAAGAACTATTCTGTCCTTGCATAATATAATAAAAGTTAAGATTACTTTAAAAGAATTAAATTAATTAAATATTTCATATAAAATTACTTACAATACAGAGAAGGTTTCAAACTCTAAACAACTGGTTGTGAGACAGGTTGTACAACTCAAGTAGATTCGACCTTCGAAACGATAATCGCATAATCTGTGGCGTTGTCGTTCAACAAGTTGTACACCACGGTTGGATTGCCAAACAAATATCTGTTTTATTCTAAGGTTCATTGATACATTGATTCTTGCAGCAAATTCATGGGAGTATATTGTATACGCATTTGCAAAAACAATGTTTTGCACCATTTTCTTTTTTTTCCTTAACTTCTTTTTCATAGTCGATTACTTGATATGCAGTATATTTTTCCTTAGTAGTCGGTGGCAGAATAAAAACTTTTTACCAATTATTGTATTGTATTATTTCCCCAAATTACCATAAAATCGTACTGCAAGTTATTGAAACCGATTGATGTTCAGATTTGATGTACCTGTAGTACAAGTTGCAAAGCCTGTGAACCGTTAAAAACATACGGAAAGCAAAATGGAAATTGAGATTAAATTATATTTCTAAGAGTCAATATTAAATTTTATAGTTAAAACTTTGATTGATTAAATAATAAAGGTATTATCAAAAATTGAAACCATGAGTTGGGTAGATACAATCAGCTGTTTTAAAAGATTTACTGGAATTTTTGTTATTTTCTAAATACATCGGCTTGAGTCAAAACAAAATATAACCCTTTTGCTTTGTTCTTGGTCGTGCAGTTATATTAAAGACAAAATTTAAGCTGTAAATAATAAATATAAAATTATTGTGTTTTATACTTTTTACTTGTGTAAAAAAACACAATGAACACAACGTAAATTATTAAAACCTAAAAAACGGAACTGCTGATTTTGACACTTCTGTTTAACCCGACTAAACCCGGCTTACGGATCAGCAGGATCCAACCCGAGTTAAAGATCCGATCATTTTATGAACACGGGAACAAGCAAAGATCAAGTTTTGAAAATGCCTTATAAATCTTCAAATAACATTTTTCATCTGGCATAAAATATTTTACCGATGTCATGTAAAAACATCAATAAGAAAGAATGTAAATTTTCTTCTGAGGCATTTTAATACTAAATTCAAATTGTCTATATATTTAAATTGCCTGCAAGTTTAAATAGCTGTTAAATACAACCTTCATATTATATTTTACTACTAGTTTAATGCATAAACACAATTTCAGTGTAAATATTTGTCTATCACAAAAATTCGATAAACAAAAAGGTAATAAAAATAAGATTTTTGGATAAAGATATTTGATCAGTGCTTATTAATACTAAAACCATTTCAAAAACACTTTTGTTCTGTTTACTATTTGTTTTTAATTTCTAATAGATGAGTAACATTATTTGCGTATTTTAAAATACTAATAGTTTGTTTGACTTTGTTGTATGTATACTTAGGAAGCTTAGATATTTTGCTTCCCTCTTATAGATATAAGTTTTTAAATAACAGAGCTAAACATATTTAGTGTATTCCTTTTACCTTGTAGAACCGTTCTCTGAACGTCAATAGTGTCAAAAACGGTTCTACAACATGAAAAAATGTCAAAAAATTGTAAAAGAAACACTTATGGTGTCGTTCTGGGTGGTTCTGGAGCATAAAAGGAATACACCAATTGTCTTTTGTGTCATTCATTTTATTTTAATGAACCAACCTAGTATTATCATCGCTCCTTCACCCAGTAGCGTAGGTAAGCTTGGGCGGTCGCCTACGGCCTTGCGCCTGGGGAGGCCTCGCGACAAGGTGAAGGTATGAAATGTGACATAAGGAAAAACATAAATGAAAGGATGTGGACGTTTTTTAAGGCTCCTCATTGTAATCTGTCATGAAAAGGGGATTTACGTGTTTTTTTTGCACCTCAAGTTTTTTTCCCGAGGACGAAGGAGCCTCGCTGATAACTACGCTTACGCCTAAAGGGCCTCGCAAAAAAGTAAGGTCTTTTCCTCTCCTACTAACCTTCAAATATTTAAATCTTGGGTTAATAAGTTTTATGTTTCCTTCTTTCTTTCAGTCAGGGACGGTATTTAATACTTAGACATTAGTGCTTCTGCCAGTTGCCACAAAATATTTTTTGTAGTATTTTATTACTAGCTGATATTAAAATAATTCTGTTTCAAATATTGAAAGCCGATACTATTTTTAAACTTTAAAAAAATGTTGGTTGAAGAAAATATACACTGGTTTAATACTAATATTCCTTAATTTTGTTTTTGATAATCAGGGCAAAGAACGATTAATAAACAAACATCATTAATTAGTAAAACATTTGTAAGAAATGCAATTATAGTGGTAAAAACTTAGGAGTGGTAATAAACAAATTAAATAGCCCCTTAAAAATAAAAAAGATAGGCGCAACAGATAAAAAAGTTATTATTGGTTAAAAATAAGTGTGCAAGTTTAATTTGGCCCACCCTGTAAACTTGTAATGAACTTTTAATTCTACAGAATAAATGGATTAAATTTCTTAATATTCGCAAGGTTATAGTTTTATTACTAATACATATAAACTTGTTATCTTTCAGCTCAGCCTCCTGGTATTCCCGAAATTTGTAAAAATCACTTACGTCTTGTCCGGCGAGTGGCGGTTTGGAATTGTTTGTCCTTGGTAAAAACTTCCTAAAAGACACAAAGGTTTATTTCCAGCAGTATGACGATGGTCGTGTCTGTTGGGAACAAGCTGTTGTACCTGATAAAGAATATTTACAACAGGTAAGTTTAAAAAATATACCGTGTGCCGTAGGGACTCGAGCCTAAAAAATCAACAATTTCTTTTTAAATTATATCACAAATATTGTTCAAGGTGACAAAAAGAAAATTTCGTGAAGCTTTGAGCCCTTAATATTAATATTTAGAGGTCTATTTCCTTTAACTTAAATTTTTTATTTGTACTTTCATTTTCGCGACAAAGTTGCTAAAACTATAAAGTTAAAAATGTATCTGCACACATACCTTAAGAAATTAAATTGCCCACAAAAAACGTCTTTTTGACAATTTTTGCGAGGCAAACCGATTTCAAATAATCATAAAATTTTGGCGTTTGTGAAACACATTGCAGTTATTACGGAGGAGAAGAAGAATTTTCACTTGTCACAGCGCTTAAGAATTTGCTGAAAAGCAAAACAAATAAAGGGGCAAGGGGGTAATTTTATTGAAAGATGCGAATTCGTACATATTAATTAATGTAATGTTATACTAATGTATAACATAGTGTAAATACATAATTTTCAATAGTGAAACCACATAATTGTAATTTTTTTATTATTTCAAGACAGAAAATCTTCCATTTTTTTTTATAGCAAATAGCTATTGATCGAAAATAGGTTTGGATATATTATGAAATTAAGATATTTTAAGTTATAAGATTGATAAAATTATGATTTTCGATGATGCAATATATCAGTTTTTTTCAATGAGTAAACAAAATTGATTGAACAACGAAGAAAACATTAATTCAATTTATTCTTTAACTTAAGTTGTGAATAACTTTTCAAGGACATGATGTTTCGTAAAAACGTTAGAGGATCTTTTTTGAAGGCATTAAATTCCCTTTAAGAGTCTAGGTTGTTCCTTTCTATATATTTATTTTTTTGTTGGTTCCAAATTGTAAAAATAAAAAAGGCAAATTTTATAAGAATATATATTAATGTTTTAAGCTTGATTAATCGAAAACGGCTCGACTGGCAAAAATTTTTAAAGATGACGGTTTCTGTAGGCAATTTAATTTCATAAAGGTATATGTGCACGTAATTTTTTTTTCTCAATAGTTAGGCCGCTTTGACGCAAAATGAAAATAGAATTAAAATACTAACACAAAGGAGATAGACCTCTAAATATTAATATTTAGGGATTCAAATCTTCACGATATTTGCTTTTTGTCGCATTGAACAATATTTTCGATATATTTTTCCAAGTATTTTTTCCCAGTCTAGTGTGCATACAAGATTACTTGCCGGCTGCCATTTTTTAATTAAAATATGAGATTTAATATTCTCTATTAAAGAAGTTTTATAAGATAAAATTGATCTTGTATATTTCTGAAAGTAAGTTAAGTATGAGGAGTGATTTTAAATGCTCACTTTAGATGAAAAATTAAAATTTAATGTAAAAATAAAATTTGACCAAAATGTATTTTAAAAATATTGTGTTTTATCAAAAAGTTCGTTTTGATTTGGAGCTCCTTAAATATTAGAATCCAGTCCTTTCCTATGAAAGTTTATCTTCTTTGCTCTGCCATCATATTTTATTATAAATATTAATTCTACATATTTTTTAAATTTTTTACATGCCTTTATCTGCATTTCTAATTAGGATTGAAACACGGTTTTTAATGTGTATTTTTATTTTTTCAGACGCATTTTGTGTGTGTTGTCCCTCCTTACCGCAGACCTAATATAACCGAACCAGTATCGGTGAGGTTATGTGTGGTATCAAGCGGTAAAACTAGCGAATCGCATCAATTTGTCTATACGCCCGTTAATGGGGCAGTCAGCGGTAAGTATTTATTTTATGTTAATAAAAGGACTTTTTTTTAAAGGTTGGCTTAATATTGTTGTTTTGATTGTGAGTGTCTCTTTTTCAGGGTGTGTTTTATGAATTGGTCAGATTTTGATGCAGTATTTTTGTGTACCTAATTCTTTTTACCAATATTGTTCTATTGTTTGAATGGTTTTTGCAAGAATATATAATACTTTTATTTTTGCCTTTACTTGACTCATGGCATAGTATCATTAAATTATTGACATTTTATCATTTCAAAATACCATAAAATGATTGTTGCTACTGGTAGTAGTATGGATATACCAAAAGTATTTTACAATAATTGAGAAGGTGATCTGCAAACCGTATTTTTTGCATAGGAGATAATTTTACGAAACACAGCTTTTTGTTGCGCACTTAAATAAAATGACCAACAGTTTTAAGAAGTTCAATACTAAGTAAAAATGGGATAGAATGAATAAAGTTACTTAAGAAAATCTTAAATTTGGCCATGGAACACTATTTAAAATATAAGATCCCATTCATAACTCGGTTTTGTTGATTTTGTCAAAAACTGCGGTTTGCAGATCACCTCCTCAATTTATCTATAGTATGTCCATGGATAGACTTTACAATAGTACATATGGACCAAAAATTTCAATGTTTAAGAAAGTCGTGTACGGCAACTTATTTTACTTCCTAAAAAAACAAGATTCACGATGAGAAATTTGTTTGGTTTCGTTCCGTTCGATCTCGGTCCGATATATTTTTGTCGTGTTCATACGACACACGTTTGGTTCTCACTCTTTATCACTGTGCAGGTCTGCTTCAGTCTTCTTTAAGAAGTTGATGCTTAAAATATTTGTCCTTGGAACCATAGTATTTAGATATAGGAACATGATATATCATTTGAAAAGGCTTTGGATGGTCCTTCAGATACTTTGATAATATACAGGGTGGTCCATTAAAAAAATTGACTTATTAATATTTTATATCTAGAGGTAAAGTCACAAATTTGTGTAATGTATAATTTAAAACAAATTTCTCCATACAAAACCAATGCAGAGGACCTTGAGATACTACACCCTAAATTTTAAGTATCCACGAATGCAGATAGAGTAATAAAAGCCATTCAATATATTATGTTTTGAACAAATAATGTGGAAAATAATTATTAACTCAAAAACCTTTAGAGATAGGTACAGGGTGATGTTAGGCAAAAAAAATCAAAAAGTAATGGCGGATCAAAAAATACTAAAATATACAGGGTGTTTCATTTCAAATATCAAATATGATGATATTTTTTGGTATAAGCGCAAGCTTCATAATTAATAAAATATTTTAAATCGTTAGATCAAAAGCAATTACCTATATTGACAAATAAAAAAAACCAATGTCCCGTTTTCCGTAAACGTCTAAGGGTACCATCGACCGTAATACACCCTGTATACCTCAAAAATATTGGGGATGGGCGATTCTTACAAAGTCTTCCTATTTCGCATATGACAGTTTACTGTTTTACTCAGATACGTTTTACATAAATTTAAAGTAGTGCAAGAGTGTCCAATACCTAACACATAAGAAGTAATAATTAGTTATCATAAAACTCCTAGTTTCTCCGAGTTTTATTACAATATTCAAAAAGTATCAAAAACTATTGAAATTTATATATATTTTTTTACTTTGACACACTGTATCTTCCTTGTCATCAACTTTTTATTATAGTTATGGTTGTTTAAATCTTATACTGGATCGATGGATACTTTTTATAAGTATGGACTTCTTGATAAGTACACATACTGACTGATTTAATAAAATATTTACAAAACTGAAACAACAATAAAACATTTCAAATTGTTATTCACAATCTCAACATCTGATTTACCCTATCTATTAGTTTGGGTTTTAAGCAATTCCCTATTATTAATGTATACAGTGTGTCCAAGATAAGAATCCTAAGCATGGAAATCTCAGTACCTATTGGAGATACAGCTTAGGTTAAATTAGGAAAAAGTTGTGTTTTTAGAAGCTGCGTATTGCGTATAAAGACAACAGTAACAATAGAACAATTGCTCTAAAAACAACAACTCGACAAGCAGGGTAATAAGGACAAATACTATTTTATAATGATATTAAATTATGTTACAGATACGGTAACAACGTTCAAGCATTTGTTTGCAAGGCCTACTTAAAAATAATAAAAAAAAAAAAAAAAAAAATACAATTTTTCTTTTAACTAAAAATTAAAACATGACATGTGATACATCGTTGAATTTGTAATAAAAAATGGGATCAGATACAGGGGTACTTTTTTTCGAGCCATATAAAAAAATAAAGTTGATGATGGTTTCTTGAAAACGAAGCGTCGAGTATAAAATCTAAAAATACAATCATGTAGTAGCTAAAAAGTGCCAATGAAAAAGTGTTATTAGTTTTTTATATTTCTTCAAATAAAGTCAGAAAAAAATAAAATCAATATTGTTAAATTTTCGTTTTTGCCAAATATCTCAGCTGGCCATAAAAATTTTTCAAGTTTCTAAACGGCATGTAAATAAGCTTTTAAAAACACAACTTTTTCCTAATTTAACCTAAGCTGTATCTCCAATAGGTACTGAGATTCCCATGCTTAGGATCCTAATATTGGACACACTGTATAGACCTACTGAGCTATAATTGATCATTAAATGTAATTTTGTTTATTTTTAAGTTTTATAATCATTTAACATTGTGCGTAGAATTCTATATAATTTCAAAACAAATGACATAATGGGAAAGTAATGTGTTTACAAATTTACTAATTTCTTGAAATCCCAATTTTATATCAGGTATCTTCTTTTAAAGAAAATACAGGGAACGATGAAAAAGTGTTTTAAAAAAGTTTTACCAGTAGATTAAATAATTGTTAATTATTATATATTATATTATTATAGATTAATAATTGTTTTCCTGTCAGAACATTCCATAACTATTGAAATCTAACCTAGAAGTTCCTCTTGTCCAATTTTAAAGAGTATTAGTTTTAGTTTAACATTAAATTTTTTGATAAACTGGATAAAATTCAGAAAAAATCTTGTCATGATTACTTTAAAGAATAAACTCGAAATTGTCGAATAAATTTGATTAATTTTAATTAACCTCGTAAGTCATAAACTACTGAAAACATATTTACAGTTAGATTAAAATTTAAAAGAGAAATATTTCTAATTTAAACCATTTTATGAAGAGATTATTATGATTTGTTAATAATAGGCCTTTTTGTAGGAAGTCACAAACTAGTCAGCGCCAATCGGGTATTATTATTTAGTCAGGTGACCGGTTGCCAACTGGTCACCAGACGTAATCGTAACATCTGATTTGCGCTGACTAGTTTGTGATTTCTCTACGAACAGACCTAATAATTTTCTAGAATTTTATTCTTAGTAACGGTATTTATTTTTTTAGCATGATTTCTTTTTAATTAGTTTGTCTGTAATAAAAGTAATCATTTTTTAAAACGTAAATTTTATTAATGTGTATTGTTTAGATCATTTAAATATACACTAAAAAAAAAATAAACAACATACATAAAATGAGATGGTTTCTGTAAAAGAGTTAGTGTTAAAAAGGTAATATATAGCAGAAAGTTTTTTGATTACCATTATTATTTAAATTATTAAATGTGTGGTTTTTACTTAATGTTTTGGGATTATTATTCAAAAACATTTATTTAATAGACTTAGTTTAATAATTTTCTATAATAGAACTGTTATTCTGTTTCTTTTTTAACGGAATTGTTAATACCGACGTTTTTATTGTTGAATTAGTAGCTAATCTTGCCTTTCTTGTTTATATTATGTAATAAAAGAATGCGATTTTTTTATTACATCATATCGTCATCATATACGGAAGTTCTTACCAAATGAGAAACTTTTTAATTACTAACTTAAAAAAGTGCCTTTCCTTAAATACGAAAAAATGCATGACTCTAAAAAGTTGTATTTTTAGTTGCTTCATAGAAAAAAAAATATAAAAACTACACAAAAAGCCAGTGGCGTACATTTTTCTCTCAATAATATCGGCTTTAGTGCCCACTGAGAAGCCACTGGACTTAATAAAGTCAATCTGATTAGAGCTTTACAAGCTCTTTATTGCATCAAACAAACGTACCAAATTTCAATCAAATCGGTTTAAGGGTATTTATAAACTACATTTTTTTTTTATATCATGTATATCAGAAACGAAGCAACTCCGAACATATGTTTAAAGCAACTTTTTTCATAAAATGACATAAGAAATCACTCTTTAAAGTTTTGTACTGTATAATAATTTGAAAACAATTCTTTTTAAGCCACCCTGTTAATCTAACAAAAGTTATTTTTGTGGAAGTGTATTCTCTTATCAAGCAGGATTTTTATAAAAAGGCACTTTTTTCGTAAAGTTAGTAATTAAAAAGTTTACCATTTGGTAAGAACTTAGACACGCTGTATATCATATATTCATCAATAAACTTTTCTGTAAAAATAAAATTGCCAAATTTACCAATTTTAATATGTCATTTTGTAGCCTGGGTTTAGTAATATTCTTAACTTTCTAATAGGGTTATAATTTTGGAGTATTATACCAAGAATATACATAACTTTGTGACAACGAAACAATTTTTACTTTTTTTATTTAAAAACAGTGTTATACTTATTAAATAGTTAAAAAATATACAGGGGTTAGTCATAGGGAGGACACCTGCTTGCGGTGCAAAGCGTTTTTCAAATTATGCATGCAATTTTATACTGAAATTACATTTGGCATGTAGCCCATTTTTTTAATTTTAGGAGGCCTAACCATTATTCTGACCCTTGTATATCTAAATTTAATTTTCTTTACACACTTTTTACTTGCATAGGAATCTTTACTAAACTATTCGATTTCTGGTGTACATGTTAATATTGAGTTTATTTATTAGAAATGACACTATTTATCAGTAAAATGATAAAAGCCCTAAATTGCTTTAAATGGGAATAATAGATTATATTATTTAAAAATGTATCTTCTAGAAAAGCCTAATTAAAGTTTTTATTTTATGGTAAAATTTAATAATGACCTGAAAAACAAAAGAAATACTTGAAAAGTAATCTCGTTTATCATTTTAATTATTTATAGATCTATTTAAAAAGAAGAATTTAGTAAAAATGATTTAGATTTTCAGTACAGTGCAGATTTTTTTAAATTTTTATACAGGATTAATTTATAATATTGTGTTAATATACATAATAATTGACATATTTATGATTCTTTATAATTATATTATTTAATTTTTCACCTATTACTTTTTAATTTACCTTATCCTAGAATTAAAAGATATGGTAATTATCAATAAAAGCTTAACTCTAATGAACCCCTTATGAAAAATAAAGGTTTCATTAATCAAGTGCGTTTTTTTTCTAGTATACAGGGTGTCCAAAAACATGTGGGCAGTCTCTAGGATTCATATAAAATACATGAAAATAATGTGACAAGTTCTTAAAAAAAGCTAGAGAATGCATAAAATAAGAGGGAACTTATGTCGAACCGACGCGACGGCGACGTATTAAATACAACCTCGTTCATTGAAAATATTGTTTTTTTGAAAAACGCCTTGCTTTATCGATATCGGACAAGAGTACCTTTTTTTAGCTAAGGTTTTAAGCTTTTTAAAAATGATATTTTTGTTTCTATATTATACAGGGTGTAAAAATAATTAGTACTATTGTGTAAGGGTTAGTTCTGGTTAGTCCGCCCCTGGCAAACTAATGAAGGCAAATGTTTTACAAGGATATTATTTTAAGGAGTCCTAACTGGTATTTACATATTAAAAAAAATCAGTATACGAAGTCATTTAAAAGTTATTCAAGAAAACTCGATTTTCAGTGGTGTCCTTTAAGGGCACATATCTCTATAAAAAGGAACTTTGTTAAAATATTTTATTTGAACTTGTCACATTATTTTCATGTGAGATGCCCACATATTCTTGGGCACCCTGTATAACTTCTTTATGGCAAAATAAAAGATAGTTTTAATAAAAACTTAATAAAACAAAAACCTTAATAAACCTCAATACCAATTCAGAAGCATCTGTGCAAATTAAAAATAAGGAAAAAATACAGTAGTTTGCCTATTTTTGTTGGCATAACTTATTTTATGTTTTATTTATGTTTGTTTTTATTGTATTTGCTATTATTATTAGAATTATTATTACTAAATTAAATTTACAATAAAAATGTTTGAAGAGGACATGATAAATCAAAACAACAATACGGTATTAAGTTAATCTCTAGCATGAACACTAACAGTATGAGAGGGGGTAAGAAGACATCCTAAATAATATTTTACTCCTTTATTAGTCTGATATTTCTTTTGAATGTCCGCAATTAAATAATTGTCAAAATTTTAAATTTGGGATGTCTTTTATCAAGGGCGAGGATAAAAAATCATTTTCCAAAAACTTTTCGTTTCCTAATTAAATTGTACTGCCGAAAACTATCAAACATATTTTGTAATAAAAAACTTTTAAGCTTATACGTTTTCAAAAATCAGGTTAGACAGGAATCCCGTGATATATTAACTAAGTCCGTTAATAATAAATATTCTTATCAAAAAACGTGATGATTTCTTTGTATTTTTTTTGTAATTTCTTTTAAAAAGATAAGCACATGAAGGTCAACACTGGGTTTAGATTACAATAAACAACAATTACGAATAATACCTATAAAAAAATTGTGATTATTAACAAAGAAAGTTTAACAAGCGCATTTTATTTACCCGATGTTATTTTATTTTGTTCTCATTTTACAAGTAAATGTTCAAGTTAATATGATTTAAAGTAAAGAAAAAAGGTCAATGCTCCATAATTAAACCAAAGCAATGTGATAATTTTATATTGTCTTATCTTTCTTAATTACTTTGTAATTTAAAAACGTTCCTTTAATAATTATTTTAGGTCAATGATTTTTTATCCTTTATTTTTTTATAATTTTAAGGTGGAAAATTGTGCACTAGGTATGGGTTTAGAATGAATATATACCTGAGAATATTTAAACGATAGGTATAAAGTGATTTGATGAAACTGCGAGAGTTTGAGTGGAAGGTAGGCTTTGTTCGAGTGCTGTAGTGCACAGTTTGTCCCAACGAATCGTTTAGGCTGCATTATCAAATTATAGGTTGCATAAATAATAATTAATTACACATGTTTGATTTGTTATTTCTATAAATAATCAAAAACGTGTATATTTAACAGCTTAAACTTATAATTTAAGGATAATGTAGCCTTAAAAGTTTTTAGTGGCTTTGGAGCAGAACTTTTTCAACTTGCATTTTTTGTGTTTTTATTTAGGAAAGAAAATCTTCACCCAACGATATTTTAACTATTGTTCTTTTTCTATTTTGTTTTGTAGTATTTTAAATAAAATATGTAATATACAATATTTTATTGAAATGTACTTATTTTCTTTGACATGTATTTATTTTTGAACATATATTTTTGAAATGTAATTATTTAAAGTATTGCTTTGTATACTTTACTCATATATTGTTATTCCCTATGTAGGTAACTTTACCAAAGCTACAATTTTATTATTTATTTAATATTTTTGTTTTTGTACTGTAAAATATTTTGACAGAATAATTTGCATTGCCCTAACTTTGATGTAATAACATGTTCTATATTCTTGGAAGTAGGTTTATGTTATATTTTTTATGTAGCAAATCTAAACATGCTTTTAAAATGTTTTTTTATAAATACTTAAGTTATCAAACCAATCGTATTCCTTAAGTATATTAACAATGTTGCGGTTAATCAGCCAATATATTGACAAAAAGCGGATTCAAAATTTAGATAGAGTAGTCCCAATATTCTAGTGTATGGTTCCCACCAAGCTTTATAAAATTTAATTCTTTTTAGTTTCCTTAATAAAAATAGAGCTACAAAATATTGTTTTACACATGTAACACGTTAAATTTATCCCTCTTCTAAAGACAAACAATAATGCAATGAAATACTTTTTTACAATTAACTTATACAGGTGGATTTTAAAAAACAAACCTTTTTATTTGTATGGTTGGATCTTCAAACTTCAGTTTCAAATGTCAGATTTAACATTGGCAAACAAGACACATAAAAAGATGCTTAAGTTTTTTTAACCAGGTTGGCTTCGTTCACATTAGCCTGGAGGCACATTCTTGACAACTGCAACCTGCTAAATTAAAGTACTGGCTCCTTTGTAAACTGTGCTTCCCTGGGTTTGTTCTTACCCAGTTTTTGACAGTTTTCAGCTGTTTTTTCAGTGTGCAATTACCTCTTAGTTGACCCATTATAATTCTTACTGCCTTTCGATTGTTATTCAGAGGGTCCTTTGAAAATGTTGTGTAAAAATAAGTTACCCACCAATCTTGGGATTTCCTCATGGTCCATGATCTAAAAGATGATCTTACTTAGCATGACGGACTACCACGGTAGGGCTCGGGACCTACCATTGCACCAGCCAGATTTGTTACCATTGTTCAGAAATATAGAAGTATTATTAAGTATCCTGATGTTGTGATTTTTTAAAGTTTTGTTTAGGCTCCTACCTAATGCTACATCCATATAATGTGGTCGGTAACTAGGTTACTCACTAACCCACCTTTGTGGTGTATAATATTTCCGCAAATATTCTTTCAAAAGTATCATTTTAAAGTACAGGTCGTTTTTTAACCTTCTCCACAAATCTAATATTAAACAAATCCATCTTTGGTCCAAAAATGTCTTGACGTAAGACTTATTTTCCGTGTAAAATCCAGACACAATCGAATAAATTCCACACTGTAAACATAATACAAAACGGTTCTGTATTGCATATCTTTACTAAAGGACGCGAATTGCTAAGATCGGTCACGGTAAAATGTCTACGTGCTGTCGAAGCCGGTAAAATATCGCGTCCTCGTAGCTGTTTAACCGACCAATGTGCAGAGAGCCTGACTCTAACGGATTGTTAATAGGTAGACAGTATATATGTTTTCAAAAATCTCTATTGTCGCGTACCATCTTTTTCAGGTAGGCTTTGATTAGTAGGGTTTCTTTTTTTTGCAGTGGCGGCTCGTGCATTGGAGAACAGGGGGCTAAAGTCATAAAGACTATATAAACGCAGAAAAGGCCGGTAATTTTTTGGGGTACCGCACCTATTTAAAGCAAAATATTTGCATAAATGCAAACAAAAATTGTGTATTGCCGCATTTATGGTTAGATTTATGGGGAGACTAAGCCTCCTCTGACGAGCCGCCAGTGTGTTTTGTAAAATTATATTTTGTTAATCCCATTGAAACCTTTCCCGATTTTTACGCCATACACCATATAACCGAATGTAGATTATTTTATGATTGTTATTTAACTATAACAAATCTAGTGTTACTGGTTGTAAGGGCATTTCTCTGTAAGCTCGTACAGGTCTCAAACAAATACTGTCCTGGCAATTATTTTTTTAACATTTACTAAAAAAACATGTATTTTAAAGACTTTTACATTTGCCAAGGTTGCCTACTTCACAACAATTTGCATTTCAATACACAAAAAAAACATTTGTAAATGTTATAGTTTTTTATTAATATGGATTTAAATTTTTGGCAGGGGACTGTATGGAAATTTAGGGGACAAACATTACAGGAGTTTACTAAGTATTATAAAACTCGTAACGAGACCTTGTTTTACGAAAATATAATTTAATTATATTTCTTTATGATATTAACTGTTAAATAAATGTAGTTTCAACAACTTCTTCCTAAATTTCATTTAAGGGCGGAAATACAGTGATGGGGACAGCCAGGGGACTGTATTTTAAAAATTTCTATCACATTTAGAAAAAAATAAAAACAGTTATGATTCTAAAAACAATGGGCCCGTAAAGTTTCATTAGATGTGATATTTATTTAAATATTTAAATTGCTTTTTTAAAAAATCTATCTGGACAGCCGATTACGAGTGTAGAGAAAATCGCCTATAAGCCATTTTAGTTGTTTCTCAGTGCATTGCTGTTTTACCCTTATTCCATTAGATTATTATTCTAATTTCTAAGAATCTAGCCAATCAGCAAGGTTGGTTTATTGATTTTGATAGTTATTAGTTTAGTTTAGAATATGCTCGTTTTTCTTTACTGGAAAAGTGGTATAATAATCATACAGATCTTTTATTTTAAATAATAGACTCTTAAAATGCTACTTACCTTATCTTAAGGATTTGTGACCCAAAGACACCTTCTGAATTAGTTAAATCTTAAATAACTTAATAATGGTTAATCAATTTTATTAATATATTGTTTTAAAAGTTAACAACAGATCAGTTTTACCAATACATATAATTTAAACCTACTTCTACAGGTACTTTTTGCTTAATTACATTCATTTGTTTGGTTAAAGGGTGGTTTATCATCATACAAGTCATGTATGTGGTTCTAATTATTATTAAAACAATTTGTTATTGTTTTAAATTAGTTAGTGTACATTGACAAATTGGCGAATTATTGTAAAAAGTAAATTTAAGTATTGTGTAAAATTTTGCTGTCAAAACATTTTGCAATATTGCCTTATTTAGGCTCGAGCAATCGAGTCCCTTTTATAATGTATGAGATTCAAAAGAATTATTACAAATTTCAATTGCGTTTGCTTTTTTCACTTTGTCTCATACAGCATACAGGCTCTGTATACGCAATGGGGCCGCCTGCCACCGTCTACTCTCAGCCTGTGGTGCCTAAGATCCGCTGATGCGTCCGTCATTCAGGTTCTAGTTTCACGGGTACTTAAAAATAAACACTACATAATACACGAACATTACACTTCACAACACATCAGACATTATACATACAGCAGGTATACTTCGCCTTGTTATAGAAACTTGTCATCATCATTTGTATGACTATGCTGAAGGATTAAGTGTTGTTTTTTTTTATTTGCAAGAATATAGCTATTCCACTGAAATATTTGATTTTTGCTATGTAGTTCTTTTTTAGTATTCTTGCAAATTATATTCATCTTTGTCAACTCAGCATCTAGAAACAGAATGATTTTAGTGGGTGTTTTCATCATCACTTATTCAATATTGGCATTTAGTACGAATGAGTTATTATATTGCAATTTTTAGCACCACCAGAACTAACAGGCTTTGTCCAACAATGTACCAATAAATATAATTTTTGTTTTTAATTCCAATATGCTAAAAATTACAATTTAATTAATAATAAAGTTCACAAGCAAGTTTCTATAAAGGGAGCAGGGTTAGTTTAACCTCACACATATTTTAGGTAGTTATAGGCTGCGTTGAGATAGGACATGAATCACAAACAGTTACTTTGCTTTTATGCATTAGCTTTCTACAAACTAGTAATTTATAAAATATTTTAAAAACGCCAACACTCACGATGAATATTTAAAAAAATTCAAAGTAATTCACGTTCGTGATTCAGGCTCCGTATCAACGCTGCTCTGAGTAAGTAGTAATTTTATTGATCGAATTAGTGCTTCACAATAAAATTACTTTATTGAAGTTTGTTTTTTGTAACTACTTTGAAGACCTAATGTTTTATTTGCAGGTAATCCATAAGTTCAATTAAGGTTAGAAAATCAGTTACAAAAAGTAAGTCTCAAATTTTGGGAACATCAAGGGATATCGCGAGTACAATTGTTTTGATCAATTACAAATTTAGGAGAATATCGTTTTGTATTTCTTGGTATTCCCAGAGCCGTAGCATAACCACATGTCACACATAATACACTATTACACAGTAAACAAGCGAAAACTTGTTATTACAACACATTTATTTAATTTAAAATGTTATTTATAAAATATTTATTATTTCTACTTCTAATTACAAATATCTTTGTAAGGTTTATTTAAGCATTTTTAATTGAGCTTTTAACATATTTTGAAGTTTTCAATATGCTAAAGGACTAATTTTCAGTGCCATTTAAAAATATTCAGGGCGTTCCAGGAGGACAAATTAATAAATTTTATTTTATAGGGAGAACGTTTCGACGACAACCCTGTATTAGACCCATAATGTTAACGCATTGCGAAGTTGTGATGATTTTGGGTGTGAATGATTTTTAGGTTTTTATATCCTTCATTAAGTTCCAATCCAATGATCCATAAAGAATCCTCTCTACAACAAACTTTTAATATCGGTGGCTGGTAGTTTTTAAATTTAACATGCTTTTATTTTGCGAAATGAAATACGTGTTTTAAGTAAGGTTACAGTCTATGGGTTAAATATTTAATAAAGAAAAAATCTTACTCTATAATCAAAATGTTAATTAATAATTGCATAATATTTACTTAAAGACTTTAAAAATTATAAATTTTGTATTACTGAAAACTAACACCTTTACATTTTTTGTCTTTAATTCATGGTTATCTGGTAGGTCAGAGCTCACTTGGCGTGTCTCCAGCGAAGATTATGTAATGCATAAACCAGCCAAATTAATACAGAACATACAGTACATTTATTTACCATTATATAAGCAACATTTTAAAGGGTTTTCTACAGTTCATATTTGTGTCAAATAAGCTCATATTATGTATGCATTATCTCTAACTCTCTCTAACCATCTTTAAAATAAGATATTAATTAATGTCTTAGTTAAAGCTTGTTTAACCTTTATGATATTCCCTTAGTTTAAAGTAGTTTGGTCTTATAGGTAATTTAATATTATAAAAAAATAACAAAATTTGACAAGCTGTCATATCAAAGGACATATTAGCAGATACTTCAAACTTGGCAGTTGTAATCAGGGCTTAGAGACCTTCACAATAAGGTATTTCTCGACCCCTCTTTCCATATAAGATTTTCGGGTAAAGTGGCATAAAAATGGTTTCTCTCAAAATCAAAAATTGACGTGCTCGAAACTTTTTTTTAAATGACCTGGAGTGCCCAAAATAAATTGTTTCATTTTCATATGGCCACCATATATATATTAAAAAATAATAATAATGAAAAGGGATTTAAAATTACAACAACGATACGATACCCGCTGCTTACTTTCTGCGGTAAACCAATTAAACGCGATTTTTAACAAAAGAAAAAAATTAAAGCTACCCCTATTTTTATTTATTTTAACCACATAGACTTCACCTAATTTGATGTTTTTTAATACATGTTTTAAATTGTTATAAAATAAAATAATGGAAAATTATGAATAAAGTAGCTAAGAATTTCGTTTCGCAAAGAACTTTAATCCTCAATAACCTGATAAACCTATTGTGTCTTTTTACACTACCGAATGTTTGATGATATTCGATCTTCTTAGCTGCTGCGATTCTTTTCGGTCAAATTAATAAAAAATTCCGCACTTTCTGGGACATTATATTGCACGAAACATTCTTGCGTATCTGATGCGCGCATCATCCTCGTTAATTAACGATGAGATTTTCGAGGTTTTAGGTTCTATTTTTTTTTAATGGCATAGATGGATCTTGGTGTATTGCGAATTTACTTTACACGTTACGAGGTAGCAATGCGAAACACTTTCGATGCATATAAAAACTGCATAGTCCTTGCGCATCGTGACTTAAGGATCTGACAAGTTTGCACAAGGCGAGATGTGATGCGCGAGAAAGCTTCGCGCAATGTAATTCTTCCCTAATAATTATCTAATATTCGAAAGAATAATCTTACATTTACGGGTTTATTAATAATTTATGGCAAGCTTTATTTTGAAAGAATATTTGATTCACTTATTTTTTTTTTTTTGTATTTGAAATATGTTAAAGTTTGTGTTATTTCCCATTTTATCCGATAAACTTAAAGATTTTAGTATTCACTCATTGCTGATTTTATTGTAATTATTGATCTTTCAAAATAAACTACCTTTTTAGCCTTCATTATTGGGGATGTTCGGCATGATAATATATCATGATCATGGTCTCAGTATTTAAGAAGATTTTTTTGTTTTCTACTAACTGTTTTAAAATTTTAATCCTGGAATTTCTGTTTAAATTCTCAGCTTGCAAGCTAAAATATTTTATGATATTTTTAGTTATGAAAATAGAATAAAAGCTTTTAATATATCCTGGGTTTGTACTCATATTACAAATATTACACTTTATAAAAATTTACAACGTTATTTCATAGAAACAACAATATTTTTAAAAATTATTTGTGAAATAAAATCATATTAATATATAAAGTATTTTGGCTTGCAAGTACTCTATTAAGGTTGCTCTTTTATCAAGAAAATTTGTAAAATAAATAAATAAAAACTGCTAAAAACATTAGTTATTAAAAGAAATGCTTTTTAAAAATAACAAATACTCCAAAACACTTGTTCCATTGTAGAATGTTCTACTTTGTATAAAGGAAAACCTGCTGCCAGCTTCTACCAATATTAATTTATGAAAGACATTTAAGATCAAATTTTTGTTCTCTATTCTGCAAATTCCAAACATAATTTTTGAACCTTTACGTGAATATTGTAAGCTTTACTTAGTTTTTTCTTTAACGAACTTCTAGTTTGAAAAAGCTCAACCTTAATATAAACCATACTTTTCGTTCTTTAATCCCATTTTTTTATCAAAAATTTAGGCAAATTTAAATCACAGACCTTTAAAACTATTTGATTTTGTTTAACATTAAATAAATTTAGCACAATTGCGTTACCGCTACTAGTAGCCAAGTAAATAAAAATTACATATAAACAAACTATAATAATATGAACTAATTTTTGTTCTTGTTTCTTACTAATATATTAAAACACAATATTTTTAAAAAATATAAAAGTGCACAACCGCTGTATTTTGTACAATAAAATAAAATGAAACTGAAATATAAAAGTATTAATTAATTTTTATTTATTTGTGTAGAAGTGACTTCGTCTCCTATTTAAATTTGCCTTAATGTCGGTTAAAAATATTTATATTTTTAACGAATTACTATAAATATTGATCATCAATCTTTACTCTTGTAAACTTTTGGTCATCATTAGAAAAATTCGAGTGCATAATATTTTAAATTTAGTTTAATATATTCGAGTAGAAAAAAACATAATTTGCTTACAGAATCAAAGTACGCTCCTATTTATTTTCTTTTAGTGTGGGTTCTTAGTATTATTTTTACTTTTTATATATTATATTAGTTTGCCTATAAGTTGTTATTTTCACAGCGAATATCTGATAATTTGATTTAGATATATGCGGTCGGTGTTCAAAAACTGTTTTAAATGTAGGAAAGTGTCAAGAATTCTACAATTTATAGGAGTACAAACCCTGGCGATATTTTAGGGTTTCTTTAAGGTTCTATTAAATAAACAAGTTTTTAGACATGATCCAATACCACCAAATTTTCTATTTACGGGTATTCCTTCTTAACGCGATTTAAACCATTGACGTAATAAATGATTAGTCGGTCATTGTGCAATACAGCGTGTCTTCGGAAGTTCTTACAAGAAGGGAAACTTTTTAATTATTAAATTTACTAAAAAAGTGCCTCTCTATAAAAGTCCTGCTTAATGAGAAAATACGTTTCCACAAAAATATTTGTATGTTAACTGTAAACAGGGTGTATCCTAGCTACGGTACGAAACTTTAAAGGGCGAATTCTTTCCTGTTTTTATAAAGAAAAGTTCCTATAACATATCGTCAGCAATATCACGAAATGGCGTATCTCATAAAATACCGTAAGTTGACCTAAAGTGATATTGTTTAAAAAAAAGTTGTTCCTTAATATCACAAGGTGACATAAGTTTGTTGTTAATACTAAACAGAACGAAAATAGATACGCCATGTCCGGAATTGCTTCATTTGTCAGATCCATCCATTTGTTAAGTCGGTATTTTCTAAATCTCCTTAATACAATTGGCAAAAATATATGACATTAAAAGGTTATATTTTTAGTTGTTTTATAAAAACTACACAAAAAATCAGTGGCGTACATTTTTCCCTCAGTATTATTATCTGTGGTGCCCGCTGAGACGCTACTGAACCCAAAAAAACGAATTTAATTGGATTTTTACACGCGCTTTATTATACCAAACCAATGAAACGAATTTTAACGAAACCGGTTAAGGGTACTTAAGATATTCATAAAATACTGACTTAAAAAAATTGTGGAAATGTATTTGCTCATCAAGCAGGACTTTTTATAGAGGCACTCTTTTTTCGTTAAGTTAATAATAAAAAAATATCATTTGGTAATAACTTTTGAAGGTACAAAAGTTTTAATAGTTTTCCTTTTATAATGTAAATTTGGAACTGGATCATCTGAAATTTGATTTTGGTTAAACTTTTAAGGAGTGCATACTCCTCAAATTGCCAGGACTAAACAAAAGCAACACAATTCTTTATTTATGAAAAGTCCTGGGCCATTTCAAGTTAATAACAAACATTAAGTTTATATTTCAAATTTTTGGTAATAATGCTAATAACGTAAAATGTAATCAAGTTCTTATTTTCAAAAATATTTAATTAAATTATATGAAGGTTTACGTATTAATATAATTTTATCCTTTTTAAATAAATAAAAAGTATAATTTATATTGTACAAATTTACTTTTTACATAGACTAATATTGTTATACGTGCTTAAATGGTGCAACTGTTATTCTAGCTTGCCAGACATAGCGCTAGTTTATGCTTGTAAGAAATTATTTCAGGCTAATGAAACAATTAATATACCACTAACGAATTTAGATTCAGTTCTTAACATTTTAACGTTGGTTATTAGGTAGAGAGGTTTCTTATAGTGTCTTAGTTTGTCCAAACAGTTAGCCTGCAGTATATTCGCATTCATATTATACTAGTCATTTGTTCCAAAACTCCTATATTACAGGATTAAACTGATATGAATTTGGTGTGAACGGTATGATTGTAGAATGGGTATTTTGTGTCGGTGAATGACTGGGGCGTCAATATTGTGGGTTATGTCTATCAAGCCATGGCAGTTTTCAAAATTTGCTCTTGTATTTTCTCTTTTATTAAAATTTACCAAACGTATTTTGTTTTATTGATAATAAAGAATTTAAATTAAACTTTTATTGACAATAGTATGCTTGGCTTGAGTGGCAAGTCCTCCCTCCTCTTTGCAGTGGCTAAGCTGGCGGCTATAATTTAAGTATGATAACTGTCTCGATTAAAGTATCTAATACGGTTTTATATTTTGCAGTAAATTTGGATGCGCAACAAGCCCAGCCTGTCCAATTTTTTAAAGGGGCATTATGGAATTCTTCTTCAGCTCGCAAACAAGAACACGATTTGGATATGATGCCACCACCAGAATCAAATCTGGTACCCATGTCTACCAGACGTTCTTCAATTAGTTTGCCATCCACTAGTGATACCCATTCACCGCCGTTAAGTTCCATGAAGCAAGAATATATTGATGACAACAGCCAGGGATCAGTCTCAGACGTGATGGACATCCACCATGAGCGATACAGACCACTTTCTGAAAGTTCACTTGACGTTAATCATGATTCCAATATATCTATGATTAATGATAATTCCATGGATATGATGCACCACAACTCTATGATGGGCCATATAAGTGAAAATTCCAATCTTAGTATCAATGAAGATAGTCTTGAGATGGTTCGGAGAAATTCTATAAGTATGCGCGAAAGTGTTGCTTTAAATGAAGAAAATGCATGTAGTGCAGTTATGCAGCCTATTGTAAGTGAGAGAGTAGTTTTGCCATCAAATCATCTTCAACATCCAGTAATAAGTAATGTGGAGAAAGTAATGGATTTAAGAATGAAACTACCAATGAACACCACAGTAACTGATTATGTTACGACTGCAAATTCTATTGCTGCACTTAAAAGTTTTGGTATTGAACCCAGTAGCACTCTTCCAACGCAAAGTGCACAAAGTGTTGAAAATTATCTAACAAAAATTGAGTCAAAACCAAGTGTATTACCTAATTCTTTGGTAAACAGTAATGTTAGGTCTAACACAAGTAACAGTGAAAAAATTGATTTAATATCGGCTCAAGCTTTACCAACTTTACTTGCTTCAGTTCCACAGAATATGGCTCAGTCTGTATTTTTAACATCTCAGCAACCCTTTTTACCTGAAACTAACTCTGTTACTTCTATCGCCAAATCTGAAGCTGCCGCAATTGCAGAGCAGACGTTATCAGAAGCCTCAAATACATCAACTGCAAATACAACAATAACAACAGCGCTAGAAGGCAGTATTCCCACGCCCATTAACACTGAAAGGTTGGATGAAATTCTAAATTCTACCTTGGAATCTCATATTGGAACTCAATCTAAAACAACTGTAAGTAATGTCAATAGTATGGCACCTTCCCAAGAAGTAATGCTTACGACTGAATCCTCATTGTTGGTTTCACCCAGGTATTAATACCACACTTGCCTCGCCGGTCTTGAATCAACAAAAATCCCTGTTAACTCCAAGCGAATCTACGCAGGCATTAATAAACTCCCAAATATCTCAAAATCTTATGTGTCAAAATACATCATCAGTTCAGCAAGAACCTCTATTAACTGCTTCAGAGCTTCCTACAATATGTCAAGCAACAGCAGCATCAGAAGGGCCAAACTTACTACCAACAACTCTTAGTGTCACACAACCTCAACTCTTACCTGCGGTAACTACGCAGGAA
The DNA here is from genome assembly GCA_014170235.1 of Listronotus bonariensis. Classification (NCBI taxonomy): domain Eukaryota; kingdom Metazoa; phylum Arthropoda; class Insecta; order Coleoptera; family Curculionidae; genus Listronotus; species Listronotus bonariensis. Next base: position 169,890 of record JACEGR010000781.1, read on the forward strand.
TCGTCTAGTATACTTAATTCCGACCCAGAAAAAGCCGTCTTGTTAGAGGCTGCAGTTGATTTTCTAAAAACACAAAAGAAAATTTCTGAAGAATTAACAACTACAGCTCCAGATATTATGGGTATTGCCTCTTCTTCAACCGATAGTTCTGTATTAACAATGCAAAACAATATGGGAAATAGTTTTATGCCCTTTTCAACTATTACGCCTACAAACAACAATGCTTCAATGCTCGTGGCAAAGAATATCAACTCAATGCCTAAATCTGACTACATACCAATAGCTGTCAAGGACATCGCTACCACTGCTCAAAATGATAAGAAAAATGAAGATAGAATGATTCCTCAATCTTTTACGTCTCTTACTGAAAATGAATTAATTAACTTAATTAATCCAAGTTGTTTCGATCAAGGTAATAACTACCATAATTAGTAGTTAGTTTTGGGCATGTTTAAATAACTGACTGTATGTTATGCTTGTAGTGTTATTATTAAACTAAGTAGGTAATTAAATTTGTTTAGAAATTCTATTATGCACTTGACGTAGATACTTGAATTCTATCTATATTATGTTCATGTATATGTAAATATTTATTGTGGCTCAGTGCTAAGATTAATTGTGCGTTAATTAAAATTCCAGTAGTTATATTTTAGTAAACATTTGGCTAATAATATATTTATATCGTATATTCACGTGTATTGTGGAGTTCTGTTACTAACAACACTAATGTCTAAGATATTTAGAGAGTATATTTATTAAGTAATGCATGTTTTTAAACTTGAAGAATATTATTCATTGTTTATATCTTATATTGTTTATTTTTTTCAGTATAAGTCATTGGTGGAGGCTTTTTCATGTCCGTACTTATTGATGTCAGTGGCCTTTTCGAATAATTTAAGTGCAGCTTTAATCATTCACTTTTTTACCACTAATAAAACATATAGAATACATAACATTTTTTACACATAACAAAATAGGGCAAATTATGAAAAATATTTTTATACCATAAAAAACATGACTAAACTGCACTATACATGTTTGAACCGAAATTATATGTGTTTTGTATAATTTCACCTGATACTTCAATTTTTTGTTTAGTTCCTTTGGAATAAATGGTATAATTTTGTTCTATTGATATCATTTACCTATAATCTTATGGAATAAAATTTTACCACCATGTTTTCAGTGAAAGCAAATCTTTTAAATTATTTTTGTGTATTTATATTTTACGAATATTTTTATTTTTTATGAGTCATAGAATTTAAGTATAATTGTTGACAAGTATACAATTACTATAAAATGTACAAATATTGGGTGTTAAAGACTATATTATTTGTTATTGTTTACTTATTATAACCATATTATGAAATACATTATTAAAAACTGCTTTGTTTTATTTTAGCAACGATACCACTTAAACAATAAAAATAATGGTATAATTAGCATTATAACTATACAGTGCCAGATTAACACTTTGTGATGCCCTAAGCACTCGACTCCTGTGGTGCGACTTTATAGAACAAAAACAGACGTTTGTACTATTTTCTTTCTTTTCTACTCTTTAGTGCCCCCAGAATGTGATGCCCTAAGCACTTGCTTAATTTGCTTATAGGGTTAATCCGGAACTGTAACTATACCAGGGTGAATAAATTAAAATTCAAATATTTATTCATGAATATTCATACATAATTGCATTTTCACACGTCACAAGTTAAAAAATATATAGTAATATAATACAATAAAAAATTAGACCTAAAATTACACAAATAAATTTGTTCAATTAAAATAATAAAACACTACATAAAACAGATTAAAACAATAATTACATTACACTCTAAAATACAAAACAAGCAAATGCTTCTCTGGGTTTACCTAAGGGATCCGAAACTACTCACAGACAACATGTATTCAGTCTCACTATAAAATGCATTTTCCTTAAGATATTGTTTTATTTTATTTTCAAAACCCCTTAGATTAAGGTGTTTAATTTCCTCAGGGAGAGCATTAAAAAACTTTATACCATAGTGGTTTTGTCCATCTCTCGCCCTGGAAGTTCTACTATATCTTATGGCAAGATCATTCCTTGCCCTGGTATTATACCCATGTAGATCCCCATTCTGGCTATAGCCACTTAGGTGCTTTTTAACGTGCATAAGACAGTTAAAGATATAGAGGGAAGGCAGGGTAAGTATCCCTAGGGAGACGAACGCACCTCGACAGCACTCTCTGTACTCCAGCCCCGCAATCACCCTCACACATCGTCTTTGTGCTGAGAACACTCTAGATGCGTGGGCAGAATGCTCCCAACACAAGATTGCATAGTTGACATGAGCATGAATGTATCCATAGTATGCATTCATAAGCACCCTCTCTGACACACAGTTTTTAGGTTTCGGATAACATATGTGTTTTTGCTTATACGACTTGCTATTTGATTGGCATGCTCCTCCCAAGTGAGTTTGGTGTCGAGGTGTACTCCAAGAAATTTAACGGGTTCTGTATTTTCATTTACAGGTCGCAAAGAAAAATTCAGGGTTTGAGTTTTTGTTTCATTAATACTAAGTTTATTGGAGACAAACCAGTTTTGAATATCTTTCCTCGTATCATTGACCTTCAACTTTAAGCGCTCTAAGTTATCACAGCTATCAATTGTTGTTGTATCATCTGCAAACAATGTAATCCCTGTGGTATCATTTGATGTACATGCATTTATGTCATTTATGTAAATCAGAAAGAGTATTGGTCCCAGAACTGAGCCTTGGGGTACTCCATACTTAACTTTACATTTCGATGATGTTTTGCTGTTGTATGATACATACTGGTGACGGTTTGATAGGTAAGACTTCAGGAGATCCACACTACTGTTGCTAAACTTATATTGATAAAGCTTCTGGGTCAAAAGGTCATGGGAAACGCAGTCAAAAGCCTTAGTCAGATCGAAGAAGGATGCCTGAGCATACATCTTGCCTTCAAAGCAATCCTGAATGTAGTCGATAATATGACTTACTGCTGCAGTGGTTGATTTACTATTACGATAGGCAAACAGCTCCGGACTAAGCAGGCGCTGACTTTCTAAATAACCAATCATCTGGTGTTTTAAAACTGCCTCAAAAATTCTGCCAAATAAAGGCAATATTGAAATTGGTCTATAGTTAGAGACTTCCTCTGGGTCACCCTTCTTCAAGATAGGAACCACACGTGTCGTTTTTAGGCAGTCCGGAAATAAGTTATCTTTAATGCAGAGATTTATGATCTTGGTTAGCGGATATATAATAATTTCTCTTAGTGTTTTTAGTATTTTAACATTTAATTTAAAATGATCTTTACTCGGGCTGTTCTTAAGGTTGGCAATAATATGTCTCACCTCAACAAAGCTGACCTCATGAAAATTAAAACTTTGGTTTTTTTTATCTATATTTAGGTTTTTAATATATTCCATTGGATCTTTATCTGTTGTTGGAAGATTTTTATTAGATTCTCGGCAATATGAGTAAAGTACTCATTAAAGTTATTGGCATTTAACATTTCTGACTGTTTACATTTTATTACTGGGTTATTGTTTTTTATTATGTCCCACACTGCTTTGCTCTTGTTGTTTGATTGACTTATGTACTGATCATTGGCTCGCCTCTTACGCTGTTCTATAGTCTTACGATATTCTTTTCTAAAATTTTTGAGCATTTTTTTAGTTACCAGATGGGGTTCAGATTTGTTTAAACGAGTTAATAATTTCAATGTTTCCCTATCTCTCTTTAGTTGTTCATTGAACCAATGTATTTTGTACGTTCCTTTGTTGTTTTCTTTAAATATCTTTGTTTTTTCTGGAAAACTAAGATCACAGAAATGTGTTATTTGGTTTATAAAGAATTCAAATTTCTTATTAGAGGACATATTGGAATCGCTAATAAATGACCAGTCAGCCCCGTCCAGTGCATTATACAAGTTAAATAAACCTTGATCTGTTATTGGTCTATAGGTTTTCCGAGAAGTACTATTTGTGGTTTTTGATTGCATTTTGGTTTCATTAAATGAAACAGCAGAATGATCAGAGAAGTTTGGGTCGATGACCCCAGATGCAAAGTTGCCACCCCCAATGTTGGTGAATATGTTATCCAAGCATGCCTCATTTCTCGTGTTTTCATTTATTACTTTTGACAGTCCATAGGACTCACATAGGTTACAAAGGGCCTGTGCTTCCCAATAATTTGTTTGAAAATGTACATTTACAATTTTTAGAACCAAAAAAGTATAGTAGAATAAAACCCATTGTAAAAGGTAGAAAATATAACAAAAATTAAAGGAAAAATAAATTACGGGCGATCTGAGGTAGGGAAGGCGGAAGCACAGTTGGGTCAAATACTGAAAATCGGTATTCGAATAGGAATACCGGAAAACAAAAGTATTCGAATACCAAATATTTGAATACTTGAAAGAAAAAAGTATTAGAATACTGGAATACCCGGAATCGGTATTCGAATCCTGGAAAATAAAGATTTGAATACTGAAAAAAAACACGATGATTAAAAATTTTAAAGACAAAAAAACAAAAAAAAGTCCTCATCTGTTTTTTCATTGATGCTTTAAATTTAATAAACGCGTCTAATTCTTCTACAATTCTACACCTCCTACAAATTTTGAAGAACAAAAAAACGTCCTCTCGTCCTCACCTCATTTCTTCCTATTCTTGTTCCCGTTTGGTATTTTAACATGATATTTTTGGTATTCAAATACTGCTTCCACATTTCGGTATTCGAATAGTCGGCACGCCGGTATTCGAATACTCAAAAAAATATTCATCGAATACTTCAAAAGTATTCAAATACAGAATCCCCAATACTCACCAAATAATTAATAGTTTAAAAAACTAAAAACACGCTTTTATATGCAACCGAACTAAAAATTAGAAAATAATTTTTCATTAAAAAATATTGTCATTTCATAGTAAAAAGCGTGGGGTGCATTTTACTATTTTTTCATAACTTTTCCATCATAGATATTTGCAAATATAATAATTATAACATTTAATATATTTATCACCCCACGCTTTTTACTATGAAATGACAATATTTTTTTAATGAAAAATTATTTTCTAATTTTTAGTTCGGTTGCATATAAAAGCGTGTTTTTTTAGTTTTTTTAAACTATTAATTATTTTTCATTTTTTAGTTTTTGCTACTCTTGACAAAATGGCGAAATTTTTTTTTTTAATGAACAAGAGTAGCAAATTTTAAAATTTTTTCCAACAGATTGCAACTCACTAAAAAAATTTCTTCTTCATTAAGTAGCAAAGTTTGAAATTTTGCCAACAGATGGCAATCCAGGCAATGTTTGGACCGTTGCCAACATATTGCAACCCACTAAAAAATTTCTTCTTCATTTAATAGCAAAGTTTGAAATGTTGCCAACAGATGGCAACCTAGGTGTTGTTTTTATAATATAATGGAATTTTTTTCCTGGCGATCAAAAACAAGATAACGGGATACTGTTTGCAGATTATAGCATTGTCATGTTTCCTTAATACGTGTGCAAAGTTTCAAAGAAATCGAATAGCTGGAAGTTGGTTAAAATTAGGCTCAAAGATTCCGTTACATAGGCAGCCAGATGGATAGATAGATAGTTACAACCCAAGTTAATAAAAGCGTGTTAAAAAGTATTCTGCCAAATACCAAACACACATATTTGTTCGAATACTATTCAAACACCGGCAAAATGTATTCTGAATACTATTCAGAATACTGAGTATTAGAATATGACCCAACTCTGGGCGCAAGGGGGGTTTAAGGTAAAAACGGTCTTTCTCGATTTTCGGCAAAAACTATATTAAGGTGGGGTGGGGTAAGTGTGTAGTGGTGCTTTAACAAGTATAATTTACTTCTAGCGACATCTATGAAAATACCTTTAAACAATCTAGTTGAACTTTTCTAGAACCAAAAACCAGTACCTTATAACCTTCCTTTTAAAACTAGTTTATGTTTTACACGCATGTGAATTTTTGCCAATCAGTGGTAATTTGTGGATCTGTATTTAATCCGGAAACATCTGCAGAAACAAGTATTTTTTTGTATTATTAGGCTTTTGGCTCTACAGGGTGTTTCAGAACTATGGAATCAAACTTTAAGGTGTGATTCCTTATGTTATTTTACACAAAAAGTTCCTATAAATATATGAGTTGCTTCGTTACTGAGATACAGGGTGTTAAAATTTAAGAGAAAAATAAGTTTTTTCTGAATATTTTTAATATGCTTAGGACGATTTGGATAAAGTTTGGTTGATTTATTTAAAGTACCAAGGCGCTTATTTAGCTCTAACCATATTGTTGTTATTGGGCCCAGTGGCGTCTCAGTGGACACCTAAACTTATATTATTGAGCAATAAAAGTAAGCCACTGACTTTTTTGACGTTTTTATATTTTTTTATAATTAAGCAATTTGTAATACACCTTTTTAGTCTCTTGTATGTTCTTCGTATCCCGATTTTTTCTTAAATTTTAACACCATTTATCTCAGTGAGGAAGCAACCCCGGACATATGTTAATAGGAACTTTTTTCATAAAATAACATAGGAAATCAAACATTGAAGTTTGATACCACATTTCTGAAACACCAGGTATAAAGTAGGTAAGGACTACTATACTCATTTATATTTTTGTAAATTTATCGTTCTAACCTAGAAATAATGGTTACTAAACACTTGCCCCGCCGAAAAATCATACCGGGGCAAGTGTATAGTAATTTCGAGGGCAAGTTTGTAGTATACTACACACTTGCCCCAATTTAAAAAAAACATAAATTTAATAAGAATTTTAATTTGTTTTTAAATATATATGGTCTAAAACTATAAAAGAAAATTAAAAAGGAGAAGTGCCTATACCGCAGAAACGCTGAAAAGAGCGCTAGATGAAATCGAATACGGCGTGATATCACAATATCAACGATCTATTTTATTTAAATAAAATATATCATTGACAATATGCTGCTCATAAGAAATACAATATTCCGCAAATGACTCTTAGTTACCACAGAAGAGGACGTCGCAGCGCAAAGAGCTCAACTATGGATAGAACCACAGCCCTTTCTGTCGGAAAAGAAACTCAGCTTGCTAATTGCCTGACAGTGATGGAAAAATGGGGTTGGGGGTTAAACGGTACGTTACTCTAAATAAAATTTAAACACCATTTAAAGACGGGTGCCCAGGTGAAGATTGGTATCTCATTTTTGGAAAACGTTATAATCTCTCTATCAAAAAGCCACAGTCCGTAGAATATGCGAGAAAAAATGCTTGGATCGGTTTGTAATAAATAATTATTTCGATATTATTTTACACCCCGTCAGGTATGCAATCTAGACGAGACTTATTTTTATCTCGATCCAAGTAGTGTAAAAACGAGGTGTTCCATCATCCCGAACGACAGCAGAAAGTGGCCGTGAAAATACTACGGTCTTAATGGCCGTTAGTGATGATGGGTTTAAGCAATACCTCCTAAAACAGTTCTTTAGAGGTATTGGTTTAAGGCCCCACCCTTAATTGTATTTAAAGCTCAAAACCTATGGCAGGATTGGGTGCCTTCTGACGAAGAGTCCTTTCCTAGAACAATATATTGTACTTACAATATTTCGTAAAACAATTGCTACCAGTATTTGGAACTGAGCGCCCAGTAGTTTTAATATATGATGGTCATGTTTCTCATATCGGTGGAAGATTAATAAGGGCTGCAAGAGAGAACGGTATAACCATTCTTAAATTACCACCGCACTCATCCCATATTTTGCAGCCACTTGACCGAAGCGTTTTCAAGGCACTAAAGGTTAAATAGGAAAATCTTTTAGTAGAATGGCAAAGACATAATCAGGGACGAAAAATACCCAAAAAACGTTTCAGCATATTGGTATAGGCAAAATCTGAAAGGAACTTAATTCTGAAACAATAATAACGAATGGTTTTCGAAAAGGTGGTATTTATCCATTCAATCTGAATGTAGTATCTAAGGAGCAGTATGATCCATTGTCTTATAAGAGATGGAAATGACGCCTAGAAAGTGACGCCAGCGGTTCCGATATTCCCATTGATGAGTCACAACCGGGCCCTTCCAGCATAAACCAAGGCACGATAAATTAAAGTTGCTCGTATGAAGAGTTATTGTTACTATCAACACTCAAACAAACTTATGTACCTACCCGAAAAGGTTAAAAAAAGCTTCAGGTTCTGAAGTTATAACATCAGAGGAAGTAATGCTTGGCCTAAAAATAAAGATGACGTCAAGTCCAGAAATAAATTAAGGCGGCAAAAAGACGAGAAAAGTAAAGAAAAGAAATGCTATGAAGAGAATGATGAACGGGGGCAAAATATAGTACACAAAGAAAATGCCTTTGAAATAATCCTAGATAGAGATAAGGAAAGCAGAAGAGCTGGAGATGTGTATGGAAGAAATACGTAAGTCACACAAGATATTAAATACCAGCAGACGTGGTCTGATCAGATTTGATATAAATTTCTCAGCCTATAATATTTAATAAGTTGGATGTTTAGTTAATAGTTAGAAGTATATTTATGTTAAAAGTAGCTGTTGTTTTAATATTTCAGTAAATAAGTTTAATAAATTAGATCTAGTTGCTACACACTTTCCTCTTTTTTTTAAAAACATATCCATATCTCAGGTAACAAGCTAATTGCACACTTTTTCCATAAGGTAAATTTTAACTTCGGTAGCAAGGTTTTACACACTTGCCCCTTAGTCATTAAAATACATAAACATGGGAAATACAAGCCGACTAAACACTTGCCCCATTTCCTTGGGTAAGTGTGTAGTATGGACATTGTTTTAAAAACAAAATTCAAGTAGCTCCAGGAGCTACACTCTCTGCTTTGCATTCGGAAAAGGGTAGGGAAAGCACAGACTCAAGAAAAAGTTAAATTATGCTATTTTTACTAAACATTTACCCCACTTTACCTTATGTCTTATGGAAAAGAGTAAAATGGCAAATATAATAATAATAAAAACTACAATTGTTTTACATGTTTTTCACATAACCTCAAAATTTATGTAAAAAAAAGTTTTTGGGATTTTATTTTTATTATTCACAATTTTTTTACGAAATTTGTTAAAAACTTGGCTTTATTTGTCCTAAATAAACTGTAAGTTTTTGCATGTAAAAAACGTAAAATATTTATTTTTACACATTATTTTGACTTAATATTGACAAAGTAGCCTTACTTTTAATCGAAAATTAACGTGTCAAAATATCGGCATTTTCAAGAAAGTCGGTGAACTTTTTGTTAGTTTAAATCTCTTTTTCTAATGTGTGGTGTAATCGTGTAAAAAATATACATTACCACGGTAAATTTTCTCAGAAAATGGCGGAAATGGACAAAAACTGTTTTTACCCTTTAAAACTCGGCCCCCTTCCACTTTTTGACTTCAGATCTGCCGTAATTTATTTTTCTTTTATTTTTGTTATTTTTTCTACATTTTTTTAATGGGTTTTATACTACTATATATTTTGTCATATGTGCTGCAGAAAAAAACCGGACATAAGAAGTTTATTTCAGCCCAGTGGCATTCCCAGAGGTACTTAAACAAAGATTGCTGACAAAAAATGTACGCCGCTGACTTTTAAGCAAGCTTGTTATTTAATTAAAGTAAACAAGTAAAAATACAACTTTTTAGTCGTTATTTTTATTTTTTTCATTCCTAATAACTTTTCAGAATAATAAAATTTACTTAAGTGCATAGCCCTAAACTGGATACTGGAAGTAATAATAATAAAAATTAACCTCAAACACTAAATTAAATACCATTAATATATTAATGAATGAATTTAATTTTTTGTCAAAAAAATATTTGTTGAGGTACAGCTCAAGACGCTGAATTGGGTAACTTTAATTAATTTCTAAATCTCTAAATAATCTAAATAAGCTTTTTAAATTTAAAAAATAAAATTGCCAAATTTTATTAAAATCAGATTAGTGTTATTGAAAGTATTAACAAAAAACGATTTTTTAAAGGTTATAGCACCCTGTATTTGGGAAACAATGCATTTTCGGGCTTATGTTTATATGTTGTGATGCAGAATCAGTCTTTAAATTGTTTTAACAACATTCTGTAACACTGTAAAGACAGACAATTTCGTTTGCCTATCCAAATATTTTTCCAATTTCAATTTAATATTGAACTATTTTGTGAAGTCTTGATTTGTATACTGTAATTATTTTACATGTTTATAAAGGTAGGTTCTTTTGATTTGCAATGATTATTCACACTTGGAAACTTTGAATATAGTCCGTGTGGTGTTGAACTATAAACAAAATATCATTTTTCTTAAATTATGGCATTTCTTATCCAACTCTTAAAAAACGGACATTCTGCCGTCCGGTTGCTCTAAGATTTTTCCGACCAAACAGACATCAGAAAAACCAGACATCTGACAACCCTATCTATTTGATTAAAAAACATTTATCATTTCAATGTATATTTTTTACACCATTAGAAAGTAAGAGAATTCAACAAACAAAAAGACCACCGCAATTTTGAAAATTATATTTTGACATGTGAATTTTCGATTGAAAAAAGGGTACTTTTTCGATTTTAAGTCAAAATAATGTGAAAAAATAAATATTTCAAAGTGATCAGAAATTGCTTAAGAAATAGTACACATATTAAAGTAATGTTGGATTTTGTGTTTTTGTTATTTCGGTTTAACCTCTCATTTACACAATTCCATATTTATTTTGTTTTGTTTGAGGCGCTATTTATTTTTAGTCTATAGTAGTTCTGTTTTGCCTTAATAATATTTAACCTATATTCCCACTTTTTTCCGATATAATTCCTTTTGCTCTGCGCATTTAGTGTAAATCTGCAAGTAATAAAGCTCATCAAGTTCATTTCTTTGCTGTATTAAATGTGGCCTGTACCACTTATTTGATTTAACTTTTGACTTATTTACGGGCCTACTTAATTTTAAAGAACAATTACAGTTTACAAATAATAATTAAGGATATTAATAAAATCAGACCAAGCATCATTTATGTTCGAAAACTCTAATAGGTTTGACCAGTCAGTCAATCCAACTTCATTTGCAAAATTGGATAAATTTTGAGAACTAAAGGTTTCTACTTATAGGCCTATATGCACAAAGAATAGATATTTGATTATAGATTGTTATGCTACACATTTCAATCCATCGTTCCACTGACATACCCTTAAGAGATCTTATGGATTTTAAATGACCCTTAGTGCCGTTCTTAATATATATAGCACATCCACCATGTCGATAGTTATTTTGGCAAAAAAAATGGGTGTTTTAATTTAACAAAAAATAAATTTTTTGGTTTGTCACTTGGTCAAAAATAAAGATCGACGTGTTTGCACGCATTTCGAAAAAACAAACCACTGAATATTAAATGACTTTGTTCCAACCTACGCCACACTTTGTGTAACAGGAAATTTGGTCGTCAAATAAACAAAATATTGTTTGGCATGAGCCTACATAAGGACAATAATTTTGATGTGATAAAATCGAAAATAAAGTAGTTTGCAATGTATCCCAAAAAAAAAAAAAGGGAAAACGAGGTGTTTCCTTGTTCAAAATAAAGGGTAATTTGCTTGGGTTCAAAAATCAACCTTTAGGGAGATAGCCCGGTACAATACGGCAAATAATTATTTTTTGTGTAAAAAATGAAAGGCGCTAGAACAATGCAACTCTACGGAATTTGATATTATTAAAATACACTTTTTAAATATTTTTGCACTTTTTCAGAATTAAAATTGATGTTATGGAAATATACTATCATTCTTGCTAATTTAAAGAAAGACTTACGCAAAACCTCGATATAAAATATAAAGAATATAAATTTAGATAGCCCGATTTACATAGAAACGTTTGTGACTCTTGTATTTCTATTATTAAACTTACCAATTTAAAATAAAAAAATGAAATGTAAATCATAAGGTGTTGGGATGGGCAAATATAATATGTACATTGAGTCCTAATATATTTAAATGGCCTTATTTCCGAAACTAATAAAATTAAATATATTTAATGTGGTGGTGGTGTAGCTCTAGACACGTGTTGACTCAATGACGGTGGTGTAGCTCTAGACACGTGTTGACTCAATGACGGGTGGGAACTAAATGATGACAGTTATAGTATAGCGTAACATATCTAAATATACTTAACATTCTGATTCAATCCTTAGTATTGCCAAAGACTTTGTGCTGTACGGTCATGCAGAAGTTTAAGAAAAAAACTGCTCGGAGAGGCAAGGGGATTCCCTTCGCGACCGCGTTTCAAAAAGCGAGGGAGGCATTGTACGCGGAAAAACCGCAAGATCTTTTTTCTGCTGCTGAAGTAGCTCTGAAAGCATTCAATGGGGAGGAAAAGAAAAACCTGCAGATGTAGTACCTTTACCTGTAGTCGGCGGATTTCTACCATTTTTAATACCACTTTTTGCCGGTTTAAGCGCTGTAGGAGCACTTAGCGGCGGAATATCAGGGATTGTAAAAGCTGTTAAAGATTCTAAGGCGGCGCAAGAAAGATTAGAAGAAGAAAAGATACACAACAAAACTTGAGAGATGACACTAGTGAGTACGAGCTTGGATTAGTCAGTTTAGAAACGTTTAACGCCATACCCAACATTGATAATAGCAATAACAAATTTTATGTGGGTAATATTACTCTAGAAATCCCGATTGGATCATATGAAATAAGTGCAATAAATGATTATCTACAAGACGCCATGCATACAGGAAAAAAATAAAGCCATCAAGGATTTTACCCTAAGTATAAAGGGTAATGTCAATACGCTCAATTGCGAGCTTGAATGTTCTCATACAGTTGACTTTACTAAGACAAATTCTATTGGAAAATTGTTGGGATTTCATAATATTTTGCTAAAGCCCAACGTTAAACATGTATCGCAAACACCCGTAAACATTCTGAAAATTAACGTGATTAAAATCGAGTGTAATATCGTTACTGGCGCCTATCACAATAATAAGCTTGTTCATACAATACATGAATTTTCGCCATCAGTACCAGCTGGTTTCAAAATTATAGAAATTCCTCAAAATGTGCTTTATATGCCTGTATCCACCAAAATTATCAGCAACATTATATTAAAACTGGTTGATCAAGATGGTGAATTGGTTGACTTTATATAGGAGAAGTTATTACTATTAGATTACATTTGAGAAAGTCTTTATAAATAACTACTTCGTGATGTGTGTGTCAGTATACTGCAGAACATTGTGCAGAGCACACGTGTTATGGTTGTTAAATATAACGCTAAGAAAATTGTCAATTTTAACCAGCTTTGGAACACCAAAAGAGCTTAACAGAAGAAAATATAAGATTTCTTGCATCCATAGGGCTTCTTGTTAAGAACTCTGAAAATGAGCATTTTAAACGTAACAGATTCGCTAAACTTTGATAACTCTATTACAAAAATAGAAAGGCATAGCCATTTACCGTACTCCAGCTCTTTTAAAAATAATGATGAAATTCGAATACCGGTGCAACAAACTGATATATACACCCTACCTTGGGCAAGTCATATTTATTTGGAAGGACGACTTTTAAAAGGGTCCGATGGAAGAGTTTCAGACACTGCTAAACTTGTAAACAACTTTGTGGGACACCTATTTGAAGAAATTCGTCTTGAAGTTGGCGGAAAAGTTATTGATTCGATTAGATATCCTGGAATAGCAGCAACAATGAAAGGTTATGTCTCTTACAATGGTAATGAGTTAATTAAATATAAAAACGCTGGTTGGAGTATTGAAGATGAGTATACCTGGGATGGGATGGGTTCAAACGGAACTTTTAATGTTTGTGTCCCATAAGGACATTACTAGGATTCGCTGAAGATTTTCAAAAGATACTTATAAATGTTAAGCATGAACTGATATTGTTAAGAAGTTCTTCCGATAAAAATGCCGTTATTAACACTACCGATGGATTAAATGTAGAAGTTAATATTGATAAAATTGTTTGGAAGCTACCACATATTACAGTATCCGATGCTGAACGACTAGAACTTTTACAGATTCTTGGAAGTGGAACTGAATTGGATATCGGTTTTAGAAGCTGGGAACTCACAGAACATCCTTCAATACCGATTGGAAAACATCTTACATGGACCATTAAAACTTCTGTGCAGGTGGAAAGACCAAGATGGATAATTTTAGGTTTTCAAACAGCTCGAAAAGATAACTACAAGAAAAATTGTAGCTTATTTGATCATTGTCATGTATCAAATGCAAAGCTTTATTTAAATTCTGAATTTTATCCATACGATAATTTAAATTTGGAAATTTCAAGAGGTATAAAAGCTACTCTCTATGAAATGTACTCAGAATTTCAAGAAAGCTACTACGAAAAAGAAAACGAACCACTTTTAACTCCCAAAAATTTAAAAACAATGCACCCTTAATTGTAATTGATTGTTCAAGAAATCCTTAATTCTGGCATTATTGATGTAAGGTTAGAGATTGAAACAAAAGAAAACTTTTCTGCAAACACAAATGCTTACTGTTTAATTATTCATGACAAACTTGTAAAATATTCACCATTAACAGGGTCTGTAAGAAGAGTTTAAATAACCGTAATACATTATTCTAAGAATTATTTAGCAATATGGCAACAATGTATTTTTTAATTTAAAAATAAATGCTTTACTGCAAACTCTGCTTATTATTTTATAAGGCATTATTCTAAGAATTATTTAGCAATATGGCAACCATGTATGTATTTTTTATTTAATAATAAATGCTTTACTACAAACACTGCTTTTTATTTAGTTACCACTGTTTTTTACCGTTTATTATCTAACTGCAGCTATCTTTGTTATTATTGACGGATGCTTTGACCTTGAAATTACAAGGGGTATGTTTAGTAAAATCTAGTCGGTTAAACCGCTCTCTATTTGGTTAAAAATTATGAGATGGCGTTACGTAAGATTACTAAATTTTCGAATGACAGATGGACCCGCCACGCGTTCTTACCCTGTTCTTAGGCCCGACGAGCAGCGCGTTGGGCTTAAGCCGGGGACTTGCGCGTTAGGTTTAACACACGTGCGTCGTTCGATAAGTGAGGTTCGTCTCTGTGACGTCTTAAAGAATGCGTTGCATAAGATTCCTAAATTTTAAATGACAGGTTTGACCTTGTAATTTATTATATACAATGTGTTTTATTATTTATTATTCAAAAATTATGGTTTAAATTAGCCGAGATTGCACACGCTAAGATTTTGCGCCTGCGCTCGGTGTTTAAGCCCCCGCTTACACCTCGCGCTTTAACCCAAGCTTGACCTTGAAATTATTGCCGTTAGGAACTATTCTTTGTCCAAGTTTCATTATTTTAAGTTTAATAATAAGGCTACAATGACCGATTTACCACAAGAATAAATTTTATTCTTGTGGATTTACTATAGGGTTACCGTTCTAATCGCTAATTGATATCTCTCAACTATTTTTAAACAGCTGTAACGCCTTTATGGCTAAAGATGGCGTCATGCGGTTTTCACTATTCGATAGGTATGACGTAATACTATATTTAAAAAATTTAAACCGCTCTCCCATGATGAGTCATCAGGGTTAAATTACGATTTTTGTCGATAGCGCCCGAACGGTACAACCTGGGATTTTCGCGTTTGCGCAGATCAATTTATGACCATAGCGCACGTATCCTAAGCATGGCGGCCATTTTCTAAGTCACGTGATTTTTGACATATGACAGGTGACATTTGACATTTATGGTTTGACAGATAGTAGGGACCACGGCCTAAATAACGCGTTGCGCAAGATTCCTAAATAATTGCTGACGTCAGAGATTTTAAGATAATAAGCTCCCCGGGGGACGGAGGCTAGTCAAACCCCTTCTCTCCCTACTAATAATGTATACATTATTAAAACAGTCGTAAAAAAATACATATTAAAAAAATTTACGTAAAAATTATCAAACATCGTTGATGTATGACACTAACCATATTTTCATTAGAATTGCCCTCAGATTTTTTTCAATGCACCATTTTAAAGGTATCAATGGGCTTCCATTTTCATTTAGCATCATAGGTGTTTATATACCTAAATGCACAAGGAACAAAGTTATAACGATAAATTAAAAAGATAATAAATAATTATAAATTTATTAATAAATTAATATAAATTACAATTTAATATTTATCAATCCACTTGTTTTTTTAGAAAAAATGATTTTTCGGCCATTTTTTAAAAATTTTTGTCTTTAGGGAAGAAATCGGGATAGCTCCGGGCGACTTAAAGGGACAATATTTTGTCTCTAGATGGGATTTGTAATTACCTTTCATATTCCGTTTTAAAAAAAAGGTATATTTTGTTTGTTTTTGAGAAAAAATGAAGTTTCGGTAATTTTTAAGGATTTTTGTCTTTGGGGATGAAATCCGGATAGCTCCAGACGACTTAAAGGGACAATATTTTGTCACTAGATGGGAGTTGTAATTACCTTTCATATTCCGTTTTAAAAAAAAGGTATATTTTTTTTTTAATGATTTTTTGGTAACTTTTTAAAGATTTTTGTATTTAGGGAAGAAATCGGGATAGCTCCGGGCGACTTAAAGGGACAATAGTTTGTCTCTAGATGGGATTTGTAATTACCTTTCGTATTCCGTTTAAAAAAAAAAGGTATATTTTTTTGTTTTTAAGAAAAAATGAAGTTTCGGTAATTTTTTAAGGATTTTTGTCATTGGGGATGAAATCGGGATAGCTCCGGGCGACTTAAAGGGACAATATTTTGTCTCTAGATGGGATTTGTAATTACCTTTCATATTCCGTTTTAAAAAAACGGTATATTTTTTTGTTTTTAAGAAAAAATGAAGTTTCGGTAATTTTTAAGGATTTTTGTCTTTGGGGATGAAATCGGGATAGCTCCGGGCGACTTAAAGGGACAATATTTTGTCTCTAGATGGGAGTTGTAATTACCTTTCATATTCCGTTTTAAAAAAAGGTATATTTTTTTTGTTTTTTAGAAAAAATGATTTTTCGGTCATTTTTAAAAATTTTTGTCTTTAGGGAAGAAATCGGGATAGCTCCGGGCGACTTAAAGGGACAATATTTTGTCTCTAGATGGGATTTGTAATTACCTTTCATATTCCGTTTTAAAAAAAGGTATATTTTGTTTGTTTTTGAGAAAAAATGAAGTTTCGGTAATTTTTTAAGGATTTTTGTCTTTGGGGATGAAATCCGGATAGCTCCAGACGACTTAAAGGGACAATATTTTGTCACTAGATGGGAGTTGTAATTACCTTTCATATTCCGTTTTAAAAAAAAGGTATATTTTTTTTTAATGATTTTTTGGTAACTTTTTAAAGATTTTTGTATTTAGGGAAGAAATCGGGATAGCTCCGGGCGACTTAAAGGGACAATAGTTTGTCTCTAGATGGGATTTGTAATTACCTTTTGTATTCCGTTTAAAAAAAAGGTATATTTTTTTGTTTTTAAGAAAAAATGAAGTTTCGGTAATTTTTTAAGGATTTTTGTCATTGGGGATGAAATCGGGTTAGCTCCGGGCGACTTAAAGGGACAATATTTTGTCTCTAGATGGGAGTTGTAATTACCTTTCATATTCCGTTTTAAAAAAAGGTATATTTTTTTGTTTTTTAGAAAAAATGATTTTTCGGTCATTTTTTAAAGATTTTTGTATTTAGGGAAGAAAACGGGATAGCTCCAGACGACTTAAAGGGACAATATTTTGTCTCTAGATGGGATTTGTAATTACCTTTCATATTCCGTTTAAAAAAAAAAGGTATATTTTTGTTGTTTTTTAGAAAAAATGATTTTTCGGTCATTTTTTAAAGATTTTTGTATTTAAGGATGAAAACGGGATACCTCCGGACGACTCAAAGGGGCAACAGTTTGGCTTTAAATGGGATTTATAATTACCTTTCATATTCCGTTTTAAAAAAGGTATATTTTTTTGTTTTTTAGAAAAAATTATTTTTGGTCATTTTTCAAAAATTTTTGTATTTAGGGAAGAAATTGGGATAGCTCCGGGCGACTTAAAGGGACAATATTTTGTCTCTAGATGGGATTTGTAATTACCTTTCATATTCCGTTTAAAAAAAAGGTATATTTTTTTGTTTTTGAGAAAAAATGAAGTTTCGGTAATTTTTAAGGATTTTTGTCTTTGGGGATGAAATCGGGATAGCTCCAGGCGACTTAAAGGGACAATATTTTGTCTCTAGATGGGAGTTGTAATTACCTTTCATATTCCGTTTTAAAAAAATGTATATTTTTTTGTTATTGAGAAAAAAAGTTTTGGTAATTTTTTAAGGACTTTTGTCTTTGAGGATGAAATCGGGATAGCTCCGGGCGACTTAAAGGGACAATATTTTGTCTCTAGATGGGATTTGTAATTACCTTTCATATTCCGTTTTAAAAAAAGGTATATTTTTTTTGTTTTTTAGAAAAAATGATTTTCCGGTCATTTTTTAAAGATTTTTGTCTTTAGGGAAGAAATCGGGATAGCTCCGGGCGACTTAAAGGGACAATATTTTGTCTCTAGATGGGATTTGTAATTACCTTTTATATTCCGTTTTAAAAAAAGGTATATGTCTGGTTTTTCCGAAAAAATCGATTTTCGGTCATCTTGTATGGAGAAATAACTGTTTTTTTTACTTACCAAGTCGCAATCATGCTAACTGTAATAATTTTTTCTTTAATTTTTTAATTTTTGGTTTATGTTCTACAAATAAAAACACAATAAAACTCGTTACACAATCATAGTATGTATAGTATCCATTTCAATATACAGGGTGTTATGGAAATACTTTAATATATTGAAATGGGTGACTCCTGGGACAGTGTAGAGACACACTGAGTACTTTTTTTGTTTAATTCAAACTTTTTTACAATTTGTAAAAATACCTTCTTTTCACCTATCTGCTACGTCCCTGGTTACGTAAATACTATAAACACAGACAGTAGACCTATTTGTTTGCGATGTTGCCAAACGTCCTATTTTATACCCAATAAACGATATAAATACATAATAGAATAAAAAGGTAAAATGTTATTATATTCTATTTTTTTATAAATTTACTTTAAAAAATTATTAAAAGCCTTATATCAAAATAAATTGTAACAAAAAATATTTAAATAAAGGTCGATTTACCTTCAATACGGAATATGTTCTAAATTTTGATTCCAAACATGCATTTATTTTCCGCTGCATACTGTTTCTCACACGCGCAAAAATGTTTTCATTGTTCCTTATTTGCTGAGCCGCTAGTTCCACACGATTTCGCAACTGTTCTAAACTGTTAATGGGTTCACTATAAACAAACTCTTTCATAGTTCCCCGGCTTGCCGAGCATTTTGCCTAGCTTCCCCATAACACAAAACCATGTCAGTCAACTCGATTGAATTTCGTTGCATTTTACGTAAATTAAAACAAAATGCAAAACTTAATAAACGCACAATTTGGTAAATTCTTCGCAATATTATTTAAAACGCAAACCAGGGCAAGCGAATTTCGTCTTTCTGTAACCTTGCATAGCATAAGGAAGCCTTCTTATTGGTCAGTTAAATCATGCCGGCTTCCTTGACAACAACAACGCGAATTTGCGATGTTCAGCTGTACAATTGTACTACATCTAGTACATTTAGTATATTTAGTTTTTTTTATGTTTATGGCAGTCCATGTTAGTAGCACAAAAGCTAAGTACTAAGTACCGTGGGTGCCAGATTTTTAGATGTTAAACCCATTTAACGACTGAATAATGTTATCCAGAGGGCACCACCATTTTATCGTAGATTTCAAAGCACACAATAGAGGACAATAATATACCGGCATAAAAAAAGTTAACCAATTTTTATTATCTACTTATGAGCGGCGTAGGCGTTACATTAAATAATAACCTTAAATAACATTTAGAGCTACAACAGCTTTTAGAAGGCTAGGATTTTTTTCTTGGCTGGAAAGTACTTTTATTTTCACGAGTACACTCTTTACACTTTCACCATAAACTTCCCTTCTCTTCCGTACCAATGAGATGTACAGTAATATAGCAACACAAAGTAATTGTTTCATGCATTTTGTAACCGTACATCTGAAGAAGCCCCAAAATGTCCACTTCGGCTCCTTTATCCCTAAGGTATGTTAAATATGC
This sequence comes from Listronotus bonariensis, assembly GCA_014170235.1. NCBI lineage: Eukaryota > Metazoa > Arthropoda > Insecta > Coleoptera > Curculionidae > Listronotus > Listronotus bonariensis. Next base: position 190,029 of record JACEGR010000781.1, read on the forward strand.
CGTCTACTTTTTATACCCACGGTAATAAGTTCCTAGACATCAAGCTTTTATGAATTATCAAAAGAAAAAACAAACCCTGCATTTTGTAGTAAAAAATTTTGATTAAAAAACCTAATTAAATTGAAAGCACCTAGTTTAACCAAAAGAATTCGCTGTAAGTATCATTTTATCGCCCATAACCAGAACAACATGAGACAAAGAAAACGGTTTAAAAAGAATTGAACTTACAAGTTTCAGTAAATTGATAAACCCAGTTACGTGCAAACTGCAAAAATGTTAGAATAAATTGCAATAAATTTCTTGCAAAAAACATCTAACCTGTAAAAACACCTGTGTTTGTGGCGCTGATCACGGATCTGAAAAATTTTTAGTCGGATACATTTGTTTCCGAGATATCCATCATTAAAGTTGGCATTTGAACTAACCTCATTTTCACTTTATTCCCCCTTCTTTTGGCATACAATTCTTGATTTTAAGTTAAAGTGGTACACAATATTTGATTTTCACCTTTTAAAACCTCATTCTTCTACGTATTTTACACTTTTTTTGAATTAAATTGCATAGCTTCGCTTTCAATCGTTTTTAATCGTAGCAGAATATGGTGGAGGCGGTGGAGCAGTGAATGCACGGTTGCAACGTTTTTAAAGGGACCCTTCCCAATTTATTTGATAAAAGGTGTAAAAAACATAGAAACACGGGGTTTTAAAAGGTGAAAATCAAATATTGTGGGCCACTTTAGCTTTAAATCAAGAATTGTGTGCAAAAAGAGGGGTGAATAATGGTGAAAATAAGGTTAGTTTAAATGCCAACTTTGATGATGATTATCTCTGAAACCAAACATTTCCGACTAAAATTTCGTTCAGATTCGTGATCAGCGCCCCAAAAAACCCAACATACCAAATTTGGTTAAAATCGGAGTTGCGGACACTTTCTGTACAATTACCGTAGTTTTTTTGTACATTTGTCTCATAGGGAATAATCTTTTGTACTCTTTTCTCGTGTGAACCAAGATCGTTTGACTAGGTAAGGTTGCCTCGTAAGCCTTGCAACATGGCGGACCATACGTCACATATGTATTTTGCTCATTATTTAATGAAGTTTTTAACAGTGTAGTTTGTGTTTTTTGTCAATATTAAAGAAATACTTTTAAATACTGTTAATTCCAGTTGTTACCGTAACTTCTTTATTTCCTATTAATAAATTATTTAACAATGATTATTCTTTGTTTGCTATGTTGGCGCCAAGGAACCAGCAGTGCGGTACATATGTGACGTAATGAGGCAACCTTACCTAGTCAAACGATCTTGTGTAAACCACCTGTCGTCTGTCAACTCTTAATTTTGATGAAAGAAAAGCGAAATGTAACAAAAACTTTATTTAAAAACGCAGTAAAATTTGTTTTAATAGTGTTTTGCAATAAAAATACCGTTTTGTGTATTTTAATTCAATTCTTTGTGCGCATACGTGTCGCGTCGCAGTGTTTAAAAAGTTTGTAAAGTAATTAACCACCTAAAAGTGTACTTGATTTGTGGAAAAAGTAATCTTTACATTCATTATACGCTCAAACAACCTAGTAGCGTAATAAAGGATAATTTGTGTAATCATGTAAGTTTTTCGTTTGATCGAATTGAAACAGCAAAACCCATAGATAAACTGGTAAAGAACAAAATAAATTTGGCAACTTTTCTCAAGCTTGTTGACTTAACCACGTGTTATAACTGCTTTCAGCTGTTTTTGACAGCGACAGAAGGTAAACATATGTATTTAAAGGGATTTAAAGAGCTGGTCAGTAGCGGGTTTGCTTTTTAATCGTAAAATTTTGGGGTTCATTATCACTGTTATTTATGGTGGTCCGCCATTTTTAATAATTTTTATTCAATTTATTTTTACACAAGGATTTTGGGGTTTAAATATATTAAAGTATTTCCATAACACCCTGTATAAAATAATTCCATTTGGACGTTTGTCTTTTGTTTAGTTCGTCGATGGCGAAATTTCGTACGCGGCGCGACTTTCAATTTGAAGCCTGTTATTTCGCTTGGCCCTACCGTTCAGCGAACGTTGGAAACTTAAGGATCATGATTGATTTTGATTTTTTTTTTTTTTTGATTCACTGGTCTGCAACAAAATTCTTCTTTAAATAAAAATTTAATAAACATAAAGCAAAAAGGGTTCTAAATATACATCTGCTTTTAGTTTTTGCTATCACGCCACAATTTTGTGTAAAAACCTTTTTTATAATTGCTATAATTTTGGATTTTTGTGTGACGTTTTTTCTTTTGTACACATCATACTTGTAGACACAAAAACAGTTCGAATTGGTAGAAAGAGAAATAAGTTAACCAACCTACGGTGTTTTAACAAAACCAAAAGCATCCATTGCATAACTACCCCATTTCATCTTCATGTACCACTAGCTTAACAACAATATGTTATTTTCTGACTCAGTTTGATTAAAATGATCTTGTTTGATAATTAGAACTCTTTAAATCGAAGGCTTAACTTCGGGATCTAGATTGAAACAATGAGATTTGTTAATCATTGGTTTCAAGTAAAGAAAATGTGCTACCTTCATTCCCTATAGAGCCAGGTCTTATAAAATTTGTTATAAAGGTCATAAATAAGAATGGTAAAAAAATAAGAAGCAATGCTTGCAGATTTTTGTTGGTTGATTTGCCATAAAACTCTTAAAAAATATGAAAAGAAAGAACACTACGAAATAAAATGCAACTAATAACAAGCTTATTTATTTAAATTTAAAGCTAAAAATACGTTTTGAAAAAAATATAACACAAAAACTAGACGTGATCAATATTTTTTGATTAGATTTTTGAATTCAAAAGTATCAAATTTATAAAAATCGAGTGTAAAAATTGAAAGGAGCAAACAATTTTTTTATTGCAGACCATTGATATGATGATATCAAGTCCGCAAACAGCGACGCCATAATAAAAAAAAAATGTTTTAGCGGGTATTTAAATGGCTAGGATAATAAAATGTGATGCAATTTAACTGTTTTTTTGTTTGTTTTAGTTTCAATCTAAGTCGATATTTCAAATTCCCTCTGCATCTTTAATGACGCTAGATTCATCCATCGTACAAATAGACGCTTATCAAAGTTGTCTTCTTGTTTCGACCGAAACGAAAACATTTTTGTGTAACACCGAGAAAGAACACTATATACAAATCGGCAAAAAGCTTCGAAGTGGTTATTATGGTGCCTGTTTCTGTAATACTTCCAATGATATAGGTAAGAGTTTTTACTGGATAAGCCAAGTACTTAAGTGTAATTACAAGAGCTATTTTGGCTCTATATAACTGTCTAGTGCGAAGTATACTGGATACAGCGTTATCTGGATGCCACATTATAACTGCCACAAAGATAGAGTGGAAAGAGTTCAGAAAAGGTTTGTAAAGTATCTGCTTTTTAAACATCATTTCCCATATCAAGATCTCAGCTACGAGATTAGGTTGCAACTCTGCGGTCTAAAATCCTTAGAGGAGCGTCGGAGAGATCATCTGCTACTGTTTTTGTTTAAGTTGATAAATGGCTTGATATCCTGCAGTTTACTTCTAGAACAAGTCGGAATCCGCGCTGCTTCACGCCAGACTAGATTACTACGACTCTTCTATGAAGACAGTCACCACACCAATTACGGCTTCACGGCCTTTTGCAGTAGAATGGTCGCAAACTACAACAGATACTATGAACACATCCACATCTTTTCTATGAGCCTATACGCCACTAAGAAGCATCTGTGAAGTTCCTAGACATTTTTTCTGACTTTCTTCTCTGGTGTTTTGCATATGTTTTGTATTTATACTTTTACTTGTACCATTTAGAGTTAATCTCTGTAGAGTACCAAATCAATAAATAAATAAATTTCATAGAAATTCCGGTAGGAGAGGCCATATTGACGTCAATAAGATCTATACGGTTTTTACGACTTCCATTCAAAATTATCGAAAAAAGGTGAATAAGAACCAAATGCCCAGTTCTTATGTGAACAAAAATTGCGTAAATCCGGAATTTTCAAAAAGTCGTCTGTTTATTGAGGCAAAAAACATAAATTTAGATTATAAATTTAAATGAGGCCATTTTTGAAACTAACAATATTAACAAAACTACCTGACAATAACAAAAGTAAACAAGAAAATAAGAATTCCCAAGTTTTTTCCGGAACTGTCACGGATCACGGTCACTTTTCAACATGGCCGCCGTCAGCCCAATAAAATATTAATATTGTAGTCACGTGATTCCGGACTAAAGCAGTTCCGGAATATTTTATCATATATGACGACTAGACATAATAGTTACACAGGGTTGGTAAAAATGAGGGAAAAGTTGCGCATTTTTATGGCTAATAATATTCCGTTTTAAAAATTTTTACCTGTTTCTGATTTATCCGAAAAAAACAAAAACAAAAAAAAAAATGCCAAACAGTTTTTATGTTTTTCCGAGTTTATTTTGAGAGATATTTTAAAATAAATGACACATTATCGTAGCCATTTTTCCCATTCTACAAAATGGTGCCAATAAATTTAATATCCGACATTTTGTCTTTGAGTAACCATCATCATTTTGGTTTTTTTAAATAGGCGGAATATTTGGTTCTAAACTTAATAAACTAGTGTTTTATGGTTTTAATCTTAAATCCAACGACATATCACACTTAACATTTATGCGACGTTTTGAACCGTAAAACCATTGTTCAATATTTCGCCATTAAATATTACAATTTTATCCCAAACGAGTAGCAATTTCAATTCGCAGGTAAGTAAACATTTTTTTTTTTTTCATTACTGCTCATTAATATTCCTTTTAATTAATCATTTTTTTATAATCTAACTAACAAACGTAAAATGTAATTAGTGTACATTTACTAATACTTGTTAAAATAAAGTATTTAATTTATTCAAATGCCCTACTACTATTATCGTATCCTGTCATAAAAAAGGATGCAACGAAGGTTAGGAATAAAATCATAATTTTTTATGGCGATCTAGTAAATGATGGTTTTTGGTTTGAAATATTGCTCAAATATAAAGTGATATGTCGTTGGATTTAGAATTAAAATACGAGTTTAGTTTAGAAACGTCGGATCTTAAATTTAAAGGCACCGTTTTGTAGAATGGAAAAAGTGGCAACGATAATGTGTCATTTATTTTAAAATATCTCTTAACCCCCTGGAAGTCATTCTGCCGGCGCGGCGCCCATGCCTACTCATTTTACTCAAAAAAGTTATATGTATGTGGTAAAAGTTGATTGCACCAGTCGTTTTTTAAGACACCAGAAAAAATATACTTCATATATGGTCAAAGCTAAACTATATAAGTTGTTTCAGAATAAGATTCTTATCTTTTATGGTGTAAATCAATTGTTGATTTTGGCAAGAAAAGTTTAAATAAACATATCCTAAATGGCTTAACTTTTGAGATACAGCATGGTAAAGCTTTAAAAATAAACTTTTTTGCTACTCTGAGTCTCAAAAGGATATATATGTATGTAGGACATTAGGGTGATTTTTTTCGGTTTCATCGTGAAATTTTGTTGGAAATATCTGTAAAAATATTCCCTGAAAGTTCCAACCCTTAATGTTTACACTAAGTACTTTCCCAAAGCATGTGAAGATTTTCCATTTAAAAACATTAAAAAAAAAACACATAAACTTTGATCTTAACTCAGCAGCATTTTATGTTATCGTCTCGTCGTAACTTATATTGACGAGGTAGTGCGGGTCACTAAAGCTAATTTTTTTAATAAAATTTTCGTTTTTATGTTATTTTCTCATAAATGACAAAAACTACACGAAAAAGATAAATGACAAAGTTTTTGAAAATTTAATTCCCTTCAAAAAAGGTCCTTATAATCGAATCGCTAAGACCAACTGGTCTCGAGATATTTGGCCTTTTTAAAATCTTTTTATTCTTTTGGTTTCATCACGTTTTCCATTAATTACCTCAAATGACCTTAACAAAGTTAAAAAGATCAAAATTTACGTGTTTTTTAGATGGAAAATCTTCACTCGCTTTGGGCGAGTACTTAATAATAATATTAAGGGCTAAAACTTGAAACTTTTTGAAGGTATTTTCAAGAAAATTAAACGGTAGGACAAAAAAATATTTGCAAAAATCACCCTATTAGGACATAAGTTCATTTGAACTCTTCCAAATATCACCCTAGGATTCACAATCTTACAAATCTGCATCTTATTCTGAAACACTCTGTATAGCTTAGACCTGCTTACACAGGAAGTGCAATCTTTAAATTCATATATCGTAAAAGGTTACTCAAATCAACTTTTACCACATACATTGTGTCCCAGGAGCGGTGCTACAAGGGGGACACTTTTAAATTTTATATTGGCATTTTGGGAAAACTGGTCACATGTTCCAAAACTAATAAATACAATAATATTATTTTACTTTGATAGGGAGGATAGAGAGCAAGTTATAACTTTAAATATGAAAAATGCCCAATAGTAAAGTACTTTTATTTTTAAAAATAGAACACATTTTTTAAGTAAATATAGAAAATTGAACTTATATCAAAATATAAAGTCATCTTCTTTTGAAATAAAATAAATTTGGTAAGATCATCATATTTTAGCTTTAAGAATTAATGGTAACATTTTTCTCAGCTTTTAGAGACACCCTGTAGAACTACCAATAATAACATTAAATTGGTTTTGAATCACAGATCTTTTATTTGTTTTAGTATCAATTTGCAATATCTAATTCTTTTCTATATAAAAATATGTTTTGTGTACAGGGTGGCTCGAATTCGACGCTCATCATTGGGATTTCGGAAACCGTAAGAGATACAGGATCGGTTAAATGGAGGCAAAGTTGCGCAATTTGATGCTCAATAAAATGCCGTTTTGCTTTTAAAAAATTCCGAGTACTTCCGAAGATATTCGAAAAAAACCGGAATTTTCAATTTTGGTTTCTATTGTTTCCTGGCTATATTTGTTAAGATAACTTAAAATGGAAAACACGTTTTCATGGCAACTTTTTCTGCTCTATAATTCAGTGTGATTAAATATTGAATCTGACGTTTCGGCTTCTGGCGACCATCATCAACTTAATTTTTTTAAATACGGACCTGATATTTTTTCAATTTAAGTAAATCCTTTCATCACTCTTCAAACACTATATATCGCCACTTTGATATTTTCCGACGTTTCGTACAAAAAATTCCATCACCAGAATATTGCATATTTATTTAACCATAATACGGCCCTGAACTACATTTTTAGGTAAGAAGGTAAAAAAAAGAATAAACTTATTACATATTCGTAATCTTTTTATTGCAACTCATTGATATCTAACAGCGGAAATTACTTTATTAACCGAAAATTTCATGAATATTAGACATAAGATACAAAAAGGTAGACAACAAATCAGCTTACATAAACAATTTGTAATACTATCTTGATGCCCATATTAAAAAAAAACATAATTTAATCACTATTAAAAGTGTTCAAAGAGATAACCTTCCGCCTCGATGCATTTTCTTGCTTTGCTTTGTATTATTAATACAGCTCGATTAATTGTTCTCGCAGGAATGGCAGCGACTTCCCTTATCAAATTTTGTCGTAGTACTTAAAGGTCGTGAGGTGCATTTTTAAATAAACGGTTCTTAAGATATCCCCAAAGGAAATAATCTAGGGGACTAAGATCTGGGCTCCTAGCGGGCCATCTTGCAAAACCATTTATTAGGAAATATATGGTAAAGGAATTGAGCTACTTTCCTTCCATTGTGGGCAGGAGCTCCGTCTTGCTGCCACTATATTTCTTGAAATACTGCCAAAGGTTGATTATCTAGGGCGTCTAAGACATCATTTCTAATCAAATTTAGATATTGTTCGGAAGTTAAGGTCCCTTCGTAAACGAAAGGTCCAATAATTTTGTTCCTCCACATACCAATCCATACATTAAATGAAGTTCTCCTTGAATTCGTACCTGCTGGTTAGTTTCTGTTAATAAAGTAATTTCCGCTGTTAGATATCAATGAGTTGCAATAAAACATTATGAATATGTAATAAGTTTATTCTTTTTTTACCTTTTTACCTAAAAATGTAGTTCAGGGCCGTATTATGGTTAAATAAATATGCAATATTCTGGTGATGGAATTGTCTGTACGAAACGTCGGCAAATATCAAAGTGGCGATATATAGTGTTTTAAGAGTGATGAAAGGATTTAATTAAATTGAAAAAATATCAGGTCCGTATTTAAAAAATTAAGTTGATGATGGTCGCCAGAAGCCGAAACGTCAGATTCAATATTTAATCACACTGAATTATAGAGCAGAAAAAGTGGCCATGAAAACGTGTTTTTCATTTTGAGTTATCTTAACAAATATAGCCAGGAAACAATAGAAACCAAAATTGAAAATTCCGGTTTTTTCGAATATCTTCGGAAGTACTCGGAATTTTTTAAAACGCAAAACGGCATTTTATTGAGCATCAAATTGCGCAACTTTGCCTCCATTTAACCGATCCTGTATCTCTTACGGTTTCCGAAATCCCAATGATGAGCGTCGAATTCGAGCCACCCTGTAACAAATATCACTGGTCACGACGAATTCTGGGTCTGACTTCTACATACTTAATTGTGGTTTCTCCTACGCTAAAACTAAGGAAAATATATATTTTTTTTTATTAAAGTTTGCTTTTGTATAAATTAAAGCAACTGTTCTAGCTTTTGGCAAAAATCGATGATTTTTATACGGGATGTAATTTAATTCATGGCTAAAAATACAGGATATATTTGGCTTATTTCAGAAAGAAAAGTTTATATAAACATATGTCCTAAACCTCTTAACTTTTGAGCTATAGGCATAGATAACCTACATTTATATCCGCAGTGGCAAGAAGCATTTTTCGGATTTTTACAACCTGGAGGAGTAAACAAATGAATGGGTGGACGAACATGCGCACTTAAAAGCTGTGGCAAAATACAAACACCGGCACCCCGTAGCCTTCGTCCGCGGTCTGACCGTGACGCTCATTAGCTACCGTACTTTGAACAGAAAACCAGGACGCCGTCGACAAAGTCTTTCCGATAATGCGGATAGTTTGTTTGGGGCCAGCTGCGTTTTTTTTTTTTTTATCTTTGGACAAACCACGAAGGCTAAAAGCCTAAATACTAACGTACCGTGGGTGTCTTAATAGAGGTAAGAGGGAGTTTGTTGACACGGGACTTAAATACGTGAAGATTTGGGGGAAGAAAAGACCTCCGCGGGCAGCAGGTTCCACAATCTAGAAACTCTAGGGATAAAAGAACGAACAAAGTGAGAAGTTCGGGGCCTGTCCAGTTGGACCGTATAGGGATGCATACGCGCGGAACCACGAGTTTCTCTGTTGGGAACCGTGATTGGAGGAACTATACTGGTCAATTCTTCAGTGCAGAAGCCATGGAAGTACCTATAAAAAAGCGATAAATCGCCCACAGCCCGACGATGGGCAAGAGAGGAAGCCTTTCTGTAAGTGAAGGATCATTAATGAGACGAATAGCTCTTCTTTGAATAGAATCAAGAATGCTCAGGGTTGTTGGGGACGCCATGCCCCAGATATGAGAACAATATTCCAAGGGAGGTCGGATTTGGGACACATATAAAGTGTATAAATTAGAAGCGGAAAAATACTTTTTAGCTCGAAAGAGAAATCCAAGCTTTTTGAAGCTGCCGTGGCTATAGATACAATGTGTTTATGCCAGTTAAGGTTACTTTCAAATGTGACGCCCACGAGATTGAAGGTGTCTTTGCTCTGTAGAACTTGGCCGCTCATAAGTAGAGGATGAGTATTTGATGACTCTTTTCGCGACAAGAAACATGACTGTGTTTTGGATGCATTAAAATGGACGAGATTTTTGGCGCCTCATTCCAATATTAAATTAAGATCCTGAGACAGAGATATCTGCATCGCTCTGCGTTTATTTTCCAAGTCAGGTTTAGTGATGGGTTTAGGAACCTGAAAACTGGAGTGAAGGGTACTATCGTCGGCGAAACTATGAATGGAATTAGTTGTATGACGAGAGAAGGTCGTTGATGTGAAGAAGAAACAATGTTGGTGCTAGAACTGAGCCCTGAGGGACTCCAGCATTTACTTGGTGAAAGCTTGAAGAATGGCCGTCCACAATAACTGATATACGTCGATCAGATAGATAACTAGAGAGCCAAGTACAGAGTTTAGTTGAAAGACCATAGGAGGGAAGTTTATTAAGAAGTGCGGCATGCCAGACCTGGTCAAAAGCTTTGGATATATCAAGAGCAACGATCTGGGACTCACCTAGAAACTCAAGAGACTTATTCCAACAGTGTGATACGAAGGAAAGAAGATCTGCTGTAGATCTTTTGTGGCGAAATCCATACTGCCTGTCGTGCAAAATTTTGTGTTTTTCCAAGTACTTAAGAATTTGTGAAATAATTAATTTTTCCATTACTTTACAAAGAACTGAGAGAATTGAAATTGGTCTATAGTTAGATGGAAGCGATTTAGATCCTTTCTTGGGAATAGGTTGAACACGTGCAGCCTTCCAGCTCTCCGGAAAGATACCTGTGTCGTAAGAAATTCGAAAGAGCCGAGTTAAGATTGGTGCAAGTTCTGGAGCACATTTTTTAAAACGATTGCTGGTATGCCGTCCAGCCCAGACGATTTCTTGGTGTTAAGGGAGGAAAGGATACGCTTAATGTGTTTTACTTTAAAAATAATATCGGGCATTTTATGAGGAACTGGGGTAACCGTTGGAATTGGATGATTTACGGGAGGGTCAAGGGTTGAATTGGCAGCAAATTGTTTGGCAAATAGTTCTGCCTTCCCTTTAGCAGTAGAAATAATTTCATCTTCCAAAGTTAGTGGTGGAAAAGAACTGGCACAAAAATTCCTACTTATGTTTTTCGCAAAGGACCAGAAGGATTTGCTGCCATTTGAGCAAGAAAGAACTTTGTTTTTGATACGATTGTCGAAGGAGTCTTTGGCTTCAGAAATTGTTTGATTGTAGTAGTTTCTTGCTTCAATGCTGGCCTGTCGGTTTTCTGGACTAGGATCCTGTAGAAACTTCTTGTGAGCCTGAACTTTTAAAATTCTGGCATTTTCACAAGATTTGGAAAACCAGGGTTTGTTATTGGATTTTTTGGGGTTCTTGATGTTGTGTGGAATATAGGTTTCAATGCCCAATTGAATTGATTCAGTAAGTTGATTGCAAATTTGGGAAGGATCACGAGAAGAAAAGCAGATGGAATTCCAGGGGTAAGTGGCGAAGAAGTCCCTTAGGCCATCCCAGTCGGCTGAGTTGTAGTGCCATACGGTGCGTGGTGGCATGTATTCATTTACCTCGGGATGTGCAGGGTAAGATATAGTAACTAAGCCATGATCTGAGCGACCTAGGGGTGCTGTGACAGATGTTTCATAGAGTTCGGGGTTTGTAGTAAGAAAGAGATCTAGGGGATTTGAACTATGATTTGGGACTCTAGGAAAGTAGGTGGGTTTCATAATAAGGTTGGTAAGAGAGTTACTGACTGCGAAGATTTCGGCTGCTCTGTCTTGGGGGTCAGTTTTTGAAGAGCCCAGCCAATCCTTATTATGAACATTGAAGTCGCCAAGCACGATTACTTCAGCCGATGGAAACTGAGAAATTATGCTATCGATCTTTGTTGAAAGAAGGTCAAAGAATTCGACATAGGAATTATTAGATGGGGACCGGTACAAACAGCAGATAAATTTAGTTGAAGACCTAAGGGAAAGTTTGAGCCAAAGGATATCAGGCCCACCCGATTCAAGATTAGAAACTCGAGCACAAGCCAGATCGTTGCGGACGTAAGCACATACGCCACCATGTGGGCGGAAAGACGAAATAAGTTCGTAGCCTGGGAAGAGAAGGTGGCTGGTTGAAGATTTAGAACTTATTTGTGTTTCCGTTAGAAACAGTATGTGGGGCTTAGATGACTGAAGGTGATGGTGAACGGAGTTTATATTGGTGTTAAGCCCACATATGTTTGCAAAAGAAATTAAACTTCTCGATGAAGGCCTCCCGGATGCACCCCTCGCCCGGAGATCCGAATGGAGGGGTATTTTACCTCCGGAATATTTTACTTCCGGGTGTGCCGCCATCATTTGTACATAGTTTGGGGGTTAAAAGGAAAAAAAGAAAAGAAAAAGAAGGAAGAAGGAAAACTGACTCACAAACCCAGAACCCGAAACGTCCGTTAAGACTTTTTACCCTCAACTTTCTTGCGTACAAACCGTTTTTTTCGCCCATGAAATGTAACTTTTGTTTCGCGCAGGTTATAACATTGGCAATCCATCGAGATCAGTGGCTATAGGGTGGTAAAATTTTAGGATAAAAATAGTTTTCTTATTATAACTTCAAAACTGTTTAAGATGTTTTCATAAAATTGGACATGCACCTACTACGCACCAAAAGGCATATTTTAATGTAAAAGATTTTTAATTATTCCTACCAGTGGCGTCCGAACGGGATGTATTCTGGAGATTTTATAAAAAATGTTTACTACTCCGCTGGTTTTTTTAAAAATAAAAATCACTTTTAGAATCCTTGTTTCAAGATATTTAACCTCTTGACTTTTTTTCTCCAATGCACCATTTTTGCGCAAAAAAATAAAAACATTAAGCGGACTTTACACCTGACAAGTTATTGATCAATAACTTGTTCAATTACTTTGTCAAATATTTGATAAAGAAATTAAAAAGTTGGATATTTTTACTCTCTTCAAGTTATTGTCAATTTTATTTTCAATTTCATCAAATGGTTTTCTAGGGTTATGTTAACTATTAACTAATTACTAAAAAGCCCCTAAAAAATATTGATGAGAAGTTTTAATGTCTTTAAGTCCATGAGCAAGCTACTTGATAAATACGTTGAGGAAAGTTTTTACCGTCAAGTCACTTGAACAAGCGCTTGTTCAATTAATTGATCAATTACTCGTCAGGTGTAAAACCCGCTTTAGTGGGATAATAAAATTATTCTGAACTATTATGCTGGTGTCCTATCTTTGGTGTTTTTATGCAAAACAGTGCATTGGAGAAAAAAACTCAAAAAGTTAAATTTGTTGCAAAATAAATGATGATTTAAAAAATGATTTTTATTTATGGAAAAAGCAATAGCGTACCATATTTTTTTGTATTTCTTTTATGTTTGTATAAGCTCTCTTTTATTAAATATACTTATCAACGTAAATCAGACAAAAGGAAACTTTAAGAACTAAAAATAACAACGTCAAAAGAATTACATTACCTTTATCGCCGCAATTATCGTTGCTATAAACAATTGACACCACATTCACTTTGCACTGCACGCTCACTCAAGTAGGAGAGAAACAGATGTCGAACAACGTGGAGCTTATTTGTCGCTCGTTCCGCGCTCTCGCTTGCACTTTAAGCTTTAAATGAAACAGCATGGTAACGGCACATGAGTTTTTTGGTCTGTAAAGCCGGGTCCATCGAATTATAAGACGTCACGTCGAATAAATAAATTGTTGACTGGTGTAATTTAAAATATTCTTGTATTGGCCCACCATTGCTAAACTATTCTTTCTGCAGCTTCATTTGAAATTAGCCGGAAAGAAATGTTAGACTAAAAACCAGTTACAAAGATGCCACAAGCGTCATACAAATAAAGACTGCAATCAACTATCGTTGTCTAAACGCGTCGTTTACATCGTGTACGAGCAACAAAAAGGAGAATAATTGAAAGTGAGACAGAAGTGATGACGCCGTGGCATCTTCTCAACTGGCGAGAACTTTACATGCTTCTAAAATTTATGTTTTGAGCGACCTTATTCTGCTTATATGAATGAAAGTGTTCCTTATTTGAGGCTATCATATTATATAGCAAAGCAGAGGCTTGGAAGACAACAAAAACTGATCCTCTGCCGCATTTTTGTGAAATAAAGTGACCGTAGGTGACTTTACGTAAAAAAATGCCAAAAAAATAACCCAAGTGACCCCAGCCTTGGTTTTTCTTTTGTATTGCTAGATAAAAACTTTAATATTTTTCTCCACAAGTTATCTTAGAAAATCCATTTTTTTTTATTTTCAAGGTCCATCTAACGTCAATCAGGGTATTAAAAGTGCTTTTAAAACCATAAAAGAAAGCGAAATTATAATTGTGGGTGACAACACAACCAACACAAAAATCTATTGCGCGAGACCAGGCGCACGGCTATGGGAAGTAGGATTTGATGCCAAAGTTTTAGTTACTTACCAGTTTAAAGCTTCCCTAAAAGAAAAACCTAAAGATTTACTTATGATAGGCTGTGAAGAAGAATCCACTCTTACAAAGAGGTTATATTCTGAAAATGAAAAAGTACCTGATAATTTTAGCTTTCAGAAAGTTTTTCCTATTTGTGATAGATTTATTTTAACTTATGACACCAATAATGTGTATATTTTCGACCCTAGTCAAAGCAAACTGTTGTTTTGGACAGTTTTTTCCAGTAACATTAAGGATGTCAGCTTTGTAAACAACACCTTTTATATTTGGAAAAACAACTTAGAAATAAATGTGTTTTCCGTTTTGGACTTGGAACATTTGTTATTGGCTACGTTATACAAAAACAGTATTATCTTTGTGCAGAATTGTGTGTGGATTATTGTAGGGAAATCTTAAAATTGTTGGAAGAATCAAAAAAATTGTACTTACTGTCTGTGCTTAGGACCAAAATTCGTAGTGAGGAGTTAGTTGAGAAGCTAACTCCAATTTTGGATAAAATCACGGAAACGAACGAAAAATGCTTACCAGACAAATGAAGAACAATATAGTTGTAGTTGAAAACTTGTACTTAGGAAATGAAGAAGTAAATATACCTCCTATAAAAATGGTGGAAGATGAGAACAAGGACTTGAAATTGGTTTTGAAACAATATAAACTTAACAAGACGCACAGGTAAGTGTTTAATTTGCCCAAGATATTTCTAAATCTAATGTACCGGATATCAAGTTATAATTTTACAATCATTTTAAATTTTTAATTTTCTTGTTGTATAAATAATAACAATATCAGCTTGTTGGGTTTATTATCTAGTTTTTTGATCAGTAAACATCTTTTGATTATACCATAAGACAAACAAGGTACATTTTTTTAATGGAACATTCTATATATTTCTTCACGATTAACATGTAATATCGTATACTGACTAAATCATTGCGTTTTTATATTTTGCCCACAATTATTTGTGGTTTTTAGTCCTTAGAAAACTAAAAATAACACAAGATTTTTAGGAAAAATAAAAACCTAAATGAATCCACTCGAACTATTTTTCTTAAAATTTTCAACATCATAAGTTAAGTAAAGTAAATCTTGCATACTGTTTTTTTCTCCTAATAGCAAGAAACCCTTATTAAGTTGGATGGCATACAAACAGTAGCATTCAAAAAAAAACCTCAACTTGCATTTTTTTTGGATTTCAAGTTTTCCGTCTTAACGACGTATGCCAGTTCTTGTAGACTCTCAATCTTCTACCGTTTACTAAAAGTAAGGGATTCTTCGGGACTTAGTACAGGACCAACTATACATAGTGTCCCGACAAGTATGGTCATAAATGATAGTGGATAGGGGTGATAGGGGATCAAATAATTTTAGTACTTCATATAAGAAAAGTTCTATCGGGCTTAGTTATGGAGTTATTGACCTTCAAATAACATAATTAATGATGGTGTAGCTAAACTAAAATTATTCAATCAATATGCAATATGTTCATGAGTGTAAATATTTAGTAGTAGTATGACAGTAGGTTAAATTTTAAGAGTCATGCTAATTTTATTATTAAAAAACTTAACAAAAAATAGGGTTTTTAGAAGAATTTGTCAATCTTTGTCATTAAGGGCTCGGATTACTATATATAAAACAATTATATGTCCGCATTTTGAGTACTGCCCTACTGTTGTGTTACTTATTAACCAGGCTGAAAAAATAGGTTGGAAATTTTACAAATTAGGGCAATGCATAATATATTAAGAGTTGACAGATATACGAGAATTTCCCAAATGATGCCTACCTTACAGTTTATGTCAGTAAACCAAAGATTAGTGATGTTAAATATGTTGTTTGTTTTAAAAATAGTTCATAGGAAGTTACCTGATTATATGTGTAAAAAAATAACATTTGTCAATGAAATTTATCAATATAACACCAGAACCGCTACAAATATTTATGTTCCTATAGCCAAGAAAAGTGGCACACAAAATTCATTGTTTTATAGTGAAGTATAATAAGTTGCCTTTATATATCAGGTCTGGTTAGGTCTGCATTAAATGTAAAGAAATTTCGTAGAGTAAGTATAGAGTTTATTAAAGAAAATTATTGATTGTTGAGCAATATAAGTAGTTTAGACTTGTCATTTATTTATTTATTTATTTTTGTATTTATTTATAGCACTTGTTGCTAATAAAACATTTTTATTTCATTTCATTTCAAAGTTGGAAAAAAAACAAAACTTATTGCAGTTGTAAGGTTTGTTCCAGCAGAATGTTGGAAACATGTTAGCGACAATCGTAAAACGCAGAAATTGTTACAAACATTAGTCAGAAATGTGGGCAACAGTTTTCTGCTGGAACGAAAAATAAACATGTCGTGCATACTGCTTATACGTCAATACAAGAAAGGTTATGTTAAAAATTGTCAGTAATGTTTGAAGAAAGTTTGCAAACTTTTCAAACAGTTTCCAACATGTTTCCAACATCTTAAAAGTACTGCTGGAACAACAAACAATTGTATAATGTTAGAAACATGGCACTGCTGGAACGACAAATTTCACGTGCGCAGAATCCGAACGGTTGCAAACATTTCTGACAGCCTGATGGAACAAACCTATAACTTTTGAACTGTTGCTACAGTACTTATGATATTTGGGCTACCAAATAACCTCATAGTAATGCTTCTTCTTATAGGTAAACGGTTGTTTAGTAAGTCGGGATTATACAGGGTGAGGCGATTTTTTTTATTTTGTGTATGTATCTTTGACAGGGGTGATAAATTTGATAGTTTGATTTGACCATTTCTAACTTTTAAGGCCAATAACTCTCTAATCAAGGGCTATAGAACTTTTTTTTAAAGAAGTTTTAAAGAAAAATATTTTTTAAGATTAAAAAATGGATTTCCCCTTTAATTTTTACTGATACCACTTGAATCACGCTCTACTTCTTTAAATAACAGAAAACATTAAATGCTGAAATGTAGTTTATCAAAGCGGGGTTAAAATACATAACAAGTTAATCAGTTTAATTTTTATAACGTTTTAAAAAAATGAACATCTTTTCCGCATGGCATTATGAAATCATCGCCATGTTATTTCTTTTCTTAAAGATAATTATTAGTGATAACTAACAATGAGATTGGATTATATGCATTTGCATATTTGATCCTTTTCCATTGCTAATATCATATTTTTTCTATAATATAGTTATGATGCATATTATCCATTTATTTTCAATATTTCCAAACGCAGCACCATTTACCTTCTTTTGTTCTGGTACCTATGATAATAAAATGAAAGAGACCAAAGAGTGTCGCGTGCCTCTGCAGTTCTTTTTCCACCTATTACACTCAGTAGCAAGATATAAGAGAAATTATACAAACTCAAATAAAATACCGCCACTCGTTTTATAAAGTTTGTGTCTTATTAATAGTTTTAGTGGGATGGGATAGGATGACAGAACTTTTGCCAGAGAATATAACTATAAACACATAGCATCGAAGTTAAAATTCTGCCCAGTCATCTTAGTGATTATGGAGGGATCTATTTCTAGTTATAGAAATATTTTGAATGATCAAACACACAATCTTACTACTCAACATTTGGAACAATACTTGATTTCTTACATTTAAAAAAATATCAATAGTATATGTATCAATGGATATTTACAAACTATAGTAGGCTGGAAATATAGAAATACAACCTTTTTTGTTCTAAACGTATCATTTAATGTTGCATGATATGCCGGTTTTCTAGCAAATTTTATGCATTTTTTATTATTACTTTTTTATATATCAAGCTATTATATCGGGTCCCTAGTGATAACTAAATACTATTGTTTTTTGTTTTAATGATGTTTGGGCTGAAATTTCTATAGAAACTAACTAACCAGAACTAACCTAATAGTTGATAAATTTTTATTTATAGGACTGTAGAGATACCTGAAGTAATGCTCTATCTCCAAAAATTAGATCCCGAGGAGATATTTTTATTATTCAAACGATTTATCAACTACGTACAGACGGAAATGAACGAAAACTCAATCAGTTGGTGCCAGGATCAGTATTTAAAGCAAATATCCAGAAGAAATATTGTCGTTAAAGAGTTAGAGGATGAAACTTTTAATTTCTTGACTGAAGCTCTTATTCAGGCAAACGATACCATACGATTTTCCTGTTCTTGTGGATATCCTTTGCCTAAATGCCATCGACATCCTCCGAATTTTTACAAGACTGCCTTAGACGTTTTTAATACGAAGAAAAACTTTAACAAAATTGCCGATAAAATTCCGTACTTGTGGAGATATCGTGTCAAATCTGAAATACATGGAGTAAATATACCTGTGCTTATTCAGTTCAGTGACCTGGGTTTGTTCAAGGAATATTTGATGGAGTTGAAGTATGATAATTGGCATGACGTTTTAGGTATTAATTCTTGTTCCTATTAAGATCCCGGCGGCAAATAAAGCCCACCTTAAATGTCAAAAAAAACCTCGAATGATTTAAGAAAGTTAGACAAAATTTTGTTTAGATTAAAGATTGCTTATTTATTGTGAATATAAAATACACACATTCTCAAAATCTAGGGATATTGAATTATTTTTATTACAAAGTGGTTTTAAATTTTTCAATTATATATTTTTTGTTACCATAATAGGTGGGGACACAAAAGGGATACAATAACAAATAAACTATGATGGGATAAAAATACTGATAAATACTAAATTTAAATTTATCCAAAACATATTCAAAATAACAACAAAAAATTATGCAAAATTTTACAAAAAAAAGAAAACCTAAAAAAATAATATGGAATGTGACCTCCTTGTGCATTGATTGTGGCTCTACAACGTCTTTCCATGCTCAGGATCAAGTTATCCCGATCTTCTTGGGGGATTACATTCCAACAGTGTTGTAGAGCTTAAAAGAGCTGATCTTGGCTTTGAAATTGATTTTGACCCTTAAGAACTCTGTTTCATTTAAAATATCAAACATTTATTCACTTCTGGTTAAATCGGAAGTAATAGGCTAAAACTCTTAGATCCAAAATTGGCATCTTATGACATACTATGACATCCTTAAATTTAAAAGGCATACTATTTCACTGAATGAAATAAAATGCTGGAAAGTAATTTCATTGATTGTCACCCGGTATATGAAAAACTTCAGAGAAAATTTGGTGGTAACATCATCCTGTAACCCGGTATAAATCAATTCATATTAAAAATCTTTTAGGATACTTTGTTAAGATAAACAAAGGGCTGTGTTTAAATTGTGACAATAAAATTGATATTGATGGTCTTCTGACATGGACAGAATTAGCCAAAGTTATAGTGCAATCTATGGGGGCAAATAACGCAATAAAAATTTTGGAAAAATATGAAAAAGTTATCCCGAATGGTGCACTGGATTCGACATTTTACCTGTCATGTGTATTTAGTCATAGTTTTAATAATATTAATAACAGTATTACAAAAGTAAAACCGGAGACGCCACTTAAGTTTATTAATGAGATGGATCGAGCATCCTATACGCAGGTAATATTTTTATTATTTTTTTACTTAATAGTAGTAGTAGTAGTTTAACTAGTTTTAGTTAGTAGTGGTTTAACTAGGTTTAAAATCCACACAAAATTTTTCAAAAGTTAAACCCTAATTTTGATGCCTTATCTCAACAACAGATCTGCTATTTTAATTTATTGACTCGTTATTAAAAACGCTAGGTTATGTGCATTTTAAGAAAACAAAAATATGAATATCATCTATAAGGCCCAGTTGTACTAAGCAACTTTTCGTAAAATCTCAATTTCTTACAATTCCTTGACACCAAGAGCAATATTCAGATTTTACGGAAAGTTTAAAGGCTTGACCTCAGTTCAGTAGAACTTAGAAAGAAAAAAAATGTATTTCATTGGTTTAACATGTCTTAAACCATAGTTGCTTACCAGGTATTTTTCTCAATATAAGGTGATAAAGTATAGTATCATTTAATAACTGTAAATGTTGAGCCAAATTTGCCGCTTTTTATAGGAAACTGATATTTCTGTATGTTTTACACAAAAAAACTGACCCCCATTTTCAATGCTGAAATTTCAAGCCAAACTTACTGCTATAAATTACATTTTAGGAGTAAACTAATTTATTCTAATGACGTTTTATCACTGATCTGGATGGATTGCCAATGTTATTACCTGCGCGAAACAAAAGCTATTCTTCATAGGCGAAAAAATGTTTTTGTGTGCTTGGGTACCAGTTATCCCCGAGATTTGACACGCGGGCGCTAAACACACTATCTGCATTATCGGAAAGAATTTATTAACGCCTTGTCCGAGTTTCCCGTTCGAAGCATGTTTGAAGAACGGTAGCTAAAGACCGTGTACGGAGAGCATGGTGTGCCGGTATTGTGGCTTTTAAGTACGCATGTTCGTACACCACCCCGATTTGTTTACTGCGCGTTAAGGTCGTAAAAATTTAAAAAATGCTTCAATCTAAATGTGGATTTAATCTATGCGTTTTATCCAAGGACTTTTTGACCAGTATTTAGTAACATGTATATTTTTTATTTAACTGAAAGCAAATTTTTATATTGTGCAGATTAGTTAAAGATAGCCATAAAAAACAGTACTGTAAATGGTAAGTTCTGGCATACCCGCAGGCTAACTAATTTCTATCCGAATTGATGCAATTAACTGGCATACCCGCAGACTATTAATTACCATTCATGTTAATGTATTTTTTTATTGGAGGTAATTGATATATAACTTTATATGAATTTCTGTGGACTTTCTGTATATAAGTAAATTGTAATTTTCTTTTCATCCCATTGTTTCCTTTTTGTATTACCAATATGGCGGAATGTCGCGACCCTTTATAGATCGACCCTGCATGTGATAACAAAACTCAGGGTATATGTTCTATGCGCGGCGTAGCACGTTAACCGCTTGTACATCTCATGTGTAGCGGGCATAGATAAACTACATTTAGATCCGCAGTGGCAAGAAGTATTTTTCGGATTTTTACGACCTCGCGCAGTGGGTGGTCGAACATGCGCACTTAAAAGCCATGGCAAAATACAAACACTAGCACCCCGTACCCTTCGTCCGCGGTCTGAACGTAACGCTCATTAGTTAGTAGGTAGCGGGACTTAAATTTTATTTCGTCACTAAATTTTTTTTTTTTTTTTTAGTTTCAAGAAACACTAGAAAAGTACTTCAAAAGCAAATACATCAAAAGCAACAATCCCTCGTATCTTCCTCCACTAAACACTACTGGTACATGTCTACTGTGCAATTTACCTCTAAAAAATGATATTTTATTTGATCACGCAAATCTTGATTGTGGTCACAGATTCCATAAGTTTTGTTATACAAGAAATAATTTTATTTGCAATATTTGTAACTAGTCCTGTAGGATATAAATTTTTAATGTTTTTGTTTGACAATGTTTGTAGTGAAATATTTTATATTGAATAAAATTTTGATACTTTTATAAATGGTAGTGTTGTATGTGGTTTCTTGGAAAATTGGTGCAAATGCAGAGTGTTTCCCAACTACGGTTCAAAACTGAAGGGGGTGATTTTTATGTTTTTATAAAAAAACGTTCCCATAAACATACATCCGGACTTTTTTATTTCTGAGAGACAGGGCGTTAAAGTTTTTTTTTTTTAAAAAGGAGATATTTTTTAAATATCCTAAAATCCCTTTTACCGATTTAGATGAAATTTAGGCACATATTTAATGTAGTAAGGCCCTTTTAATACTCTGCCTAAATTAGGAATATTGGATCCAGTGGCGTCTCAGTGGGCACCACAGCCAATATTAAAAAAAAGTACGCCATTAACCTTTTACAAAGTTAGGCAATTAAAAATGTAACTTTATAGTATTCTTATTAAATTTAATTTCTTAAAATGTAAATGGTTAGAAAAACAAAAATAAAAAAAACCTATTATTTGCCTTAATATAAATAATCAGTGGTGTATTTTATTCAAAATCGTCATTTTCCTTATTTACTAAGGTCAAATTTGTTTATTTTTTAATTTGGGATTTTATTTAAAGCTGTTTATGGATACTTTTTAGCAAAGTCGATTGATGAGATAAGGTCACGACATTCGCCATATTGGCTAGCGCGGCTGTGACGTCAAGTCGGGCCATTTTCGGCCATGTTTGATTTTAGGCAGATCAGTGGCATAGAATTAAAGAGAAAACAAAAAAACTGTCTGTTGTAAACAAAATTTATTGGATTATTTTAATAGGCATAACTTAAAACAAAAACATAAATGTGGTTTAAATATTGAAAATTAAAAATTATCAAAGCGACGACAGGACGATGACGTACCTGCCAGAGCAAAACATTTTCCATAGTTCCGTAAGTCAAAAACCATTTTAAAAACTTTGTATACAGGGTGTCCGCTAATGTATGGTACACAGAAAAACCACAGATTCCTTATGCCAAAATATTAAGATTTAACCAAACATACCTAATATCCAAAAGTTTATAATAAGGAAGATACGGGGTGTGTCATAGTAAAAAGAAAAAGTAAATTTATTTCGATAATTGTTCCCCCTTTTTAAATATCCTAATAAAACGGTATCTAGGGGTTTTTAAACATTAGCTTTTCAGATCGAATATTAATTTTTGTGTGTAGACTAGAGGGCGATGGGTACACTATTTAAAATTCTCTAAAACTACCCAATTTTGTGTTACTACTCTGTATGTATGTAAACTAGTAAGCTTCTCTATGCTTTCTGCACAAAAAGGTATACTTAGTAAGAATCGGTCTTGACAACCGTTTTTAAGGTATTCACGTTTTAGTTGTTCAGTGCACCCGAAAGTATGTATGTACCTTCAATAACATCGTATTAGCTATAATTACAACTGCGCAGATATAAATAGCTGATATCTAAAAACTCCTGGATACCGAGTTTTATTAAAATGTTTAAAACATATCAAAAATTATCGAAATGTATGAATAAAAAATATTTATATCTCTTTAACACCCCGTATCTTCCTTATCATTAACTTTTGGATATAGGTATGTTTGTTTAAATCCTAAATGGGTATTTTTGCATAAGAAATCTGTGGTTTTTCTGTGTACCATTAATTAGCGGACCCTCATCTATATTATATGTATATAAAAACACGAATGACTGTAAACTATTCGACTAAACACTATAAAAATCTCTAAAATAAAACGAGTCCGAACCAATAATATGTGAAGTCTCTAAACAAACCAAAAACATTAACAACTGGAAATCCTTGCAAAATATACAACCAAAATGAAAATGGCAAATTTCCACAGTTTTTACCAAACAAAGCTTCGACAAGGCACGACTCTGTCATCAGCTGATAATGCTACCAACTTTGAACAGAACTGCCAACGGAAATCGTAATTCTCACACCCTCACGTCCCTGACAAAAGCTATCCTCGGTCTTGCTTATGTCTAAACCCCTTCTCATAAAGAAACTCTGCTTTTTAGAATTACTTAAAGTGGCCTCAATTTTTTCTCTAAAGAAGGTTAGAGACAACGAAAATACAAGACTAAAAAGTTCAATTTTTAATTTCTTAATCGGAAAAAATATATAAAAATTTTATAAAAAGTTGGTGGCGTACTTTTTTCTCAATAATATTGGCTGTGGATCCCACCGAGACGCCACTGAACCCAATAATATTAATCGAGGTAGCGCTTTACTGCCTTTTACATAAGCGGAAGACGGGAATCCAGGCGACGTCCGACACTACCGAAGGTATGGAGTCTTATGAGACCTTTCACACGTTGAGAATGCGGAAAGTCGGCTGTGCGTGTAAAGGTCTCATAAGACTTTATACACTTTGATAGCGTCGGTACGTCGCCGAGTAACTGCCTTTTCACATTAGCGGAAGCCGGGAGGCTTCCGCTAATGTGAAAAGGCAGTTACCAGTGCCTAATAAGTTTAAATAGGTGTACCAAATGTCAACGAAATCGGTTGAGGCGTTTTTAGGATATTTAAATAATACCTACTTTAAAAAAAAATTAACGCCCTGTATCTTAGAAATGAAGCAAATCTGGACAGATGATCACAGGAACTTTTTTCATAAAAAGACATAAGAAATCACCTTCTTAAGTTTCGTACTGAAGTAAGGAAACACCCTGTGTACAGGGTGGCCCAATTGTCCGAAAATGTCCAATTTTTCGGTTATTTAACGAAAGATGACAAAAAGTTTTTTTTATAAAAGTTGAAGGGTCCTTAAACGTCCATGTTCCAAAAATATCTTGATGTTACAGAGTATCCCAAAAAAGTTATGGCTAAGAAGTTTTTTTAATTGTAACCCCGAGTGTAACCCCTATTTTTGTTTACAGAATCGGATTCAGCATAATTTTTTTGCATATTGTACGTTATTTTATTTTGACTCTCGTGGCGATGTTGCCACTCTGTTTGTAATTTACTGAAATTTTCGTTAAAAAAATGGTACCCGAAAATTAGGTAAAAACGGAAATAAATTTGTTTTTATTGTTACGGACATTAAAAATAAGTGCTAGTTTATAGAATTGTATAAAGTTAGGACCTTTTAATTTAGTTTGTTAATTTATTTAAATAATTTACCTTAATTTTTCCAAGTTCTTTCATCACTTTCGAAGGTTTCCGAAAACGCCCGAATTATCCATTAATAACTTTTATGCCATCATGTACTATGGAATTTTCACGATATTTCTCGAATATTCTAGATCATTCTTTACTCTTCCACCATACTATAAAAGGGCGACGGGAAATCTCGGATCAGTCAGTATAAATTCGACTTTTGTGTTGTAAACTTCGAGACATTGACAAGAGTAGATTTTGTCGTTGTTGTAACCATAGTTACGTTCCATTGTTAATAAAGGTATAAAAACGAAGACACGTGTTTTTATACGAGGTGTTTTGGAACATTTGGTGTCAGAAGCGGAACGAAGTCAGCCGAAGAAAGTAAAGCGGAACGAGATTACCCGAGGAAGCCGAAGTGGTTTACGAAGATTGGATGCTAGTAGAGACCAGAAAGCAAACTACGATGGAGGAAATATGTGCACTAATTAAGATAATGATAAAAAAACAAGAAGACCTTAAAAACGAAATGAAGACCAGTTTAGAAGAAATGAGATTCAGTTTAGAAGAAATAAAGCTTGAAATTCGAACTAGTCAAGAAGAAATGAAACAAGAATTAAAAGAAATGACGGTGAAGATTAGAGAAAATCCAAAAGGAGAAATTTATCACAGCCAAGATGAAATGATGTTGCTTGAGTTAAAACTTACCAAAGAAGATGTTAAAGAAGAATTGGAAGAACAAATACAGCAGACTGTACAGTTGGTTCAAAGTCAAGTGCAACAAGTCCAAGATCAAGTTCAACAAGTTCAAGGGCAAATGCAACAGGAAGTTCAACAATTACAGCGGGAAATTAAAAATATTGCCAGTACAGGTGTAGTCTCAGGATGTGGTACTCCAGCAACTGTTATGAAACCACCAACTTTTGACGGAAAGGTACCGTGGGCTCCGTACCTTAGACAATTTGAAGCAGCTGCAAACGGCAATAACTGGAGCCCAACAGAAAGAGCACGAGCTCTTGTACTTGCTCTTCGAGGAAAAGCTACGGAGGTGTTAAGAAACATTCCCGAAGAAAAGCTGTCCGATTACGAATCGATTATCATGTTTCTAGAGAAGAGGTACGGCGAAACCCATCTACAAGAAGTCTATAAGTCGCAGCTCCAGGGACGAAGACAGAAATACAACGAAAGTCTCCAGGAGTATGAAGCAGATATTGTACGTCTAATTAACCTGTCATATCCAACCTACCCGGAAGAAATAAAAGAAGAACTAGCTGTGGGCTGTTTCATTGAAGGTCTACGTAATCCAGATATGAGCCAAGCATTAAGAATGGCCAGGCTTAAGAAAATTTCTGAAGCTCTTGCTTACGCACTTCAGTTTGAAATAGCAAAGCGGACATCCAGAACTCAGGCAAGACTTGGAAGAACAAATTATCCACCAAAAGATGGCAATCCAAATAATAATTTGACCAGAGTGATACAGGAGTTGCAAGAAATCATACGTAATCAACAAACTGAAAAAGACAACAGAATTACATTTAGAAGAAGAAATATCATTCGTTGTTGGAAGTGTGGTAAAGAGGGGCATATACAGAGAAATTGCTCCAGTTTTCAGGCCTCTTCTAGTAGTGCAGAAGACTCCCAGTTCAAGGGGCGAGACCTGACTAAGTGTTACCAAGAACCATCAACAACAACAATTAGGGTATCCCGGTTACAGAACAATGGCTCCAGCTTGGTAGTACCTGGAAATGTATGCGGTCGAGAATGTGAGATGGTACTAGATACTGGTTCTACACATACCATCGTGAGGCCAAACATCATATCCCACTGCAAAATATTCCGACCTGAGAAGAATTATATTTTGGAAACTGCCAATGGTGAAGTCATACCAGTTCAAGGCATACACGAAGCTAGAATTACCCTAGGAACAACATCATTTACACACGTTGTGTTTGTTGCCAATATAATGGACGAAGTTATTCTCGGCCTTGACATTATGAAGGATCAGAAGTTTGTACTAGACCTTCCACAACGGGTACTGAGAACTAACAATGAGGAAATTGTGATGAGATTTCCAAAAAGTAATGAAACAACAATTCGAGAAGTGGTACTTGCAGAAGATGTCACATTACCGCCAAGTTCAGAGAGCATTATTCAAGCAAGGTTTGAAGACTCAGAAGAAGGTGAAGACGTTTCGTTATACAATATGAGAAGAATCAAGGGGGTTCACCGAAACTACAAAAGTCATGTAAAGTGGTGACACGGCATAATGAAAGAAGTACATCTAAAAATGCTAAGCCGCTATTAAGACCGTGAAGATACTTGATCGAGACGATCAGAACTTGGGAGGGGGCAATGTTACGGACATTAAAAATAAGTGCTAGTTTATAGAATTGTATAAAGTTAGGACCTTTTAATTTAGTTTGTTAATTTATTTAAATAATTTACCTTAATTTTTCCAAGTTCTTTCATCACTTTCGAAGGTTTCCGAAAACGCCCGAATTATCCATTAATAACTTTTATGCCATCATGTACTATGGAATTTTCACGATATTTCTCGAATATTCTAGATCATTCTTTACTCTTCCACCATACTATAAAAGGGCGACGGGAAATCTCGGATCAGTCAGTATAAATTCGACTTTTGTGTTGTAAACTTCGAGACATTGACAAGAGTAGATTTTGTCGTTGTTGTAACCATAGTTACGTTCCATTGTTAATAAAGGTATAAAAACGAAGACACGTGTTTTTATACGAGGTGTTTTGGAACATTATTAATATTTAACTTAATGTTTTAACACACTATGGATCACAAAATAAATTCCTAGTATGCAGTATAGTATGACCAACTTCTAAATATTTTAAAAGTTAAATCTATTTTTTTTTAAATGAAACACTTTTTAATTTTAGGAAAAAATGAGATTTAGCTGTTTAAATATTGAGATGTGGCCATGCTATAAGAAATACCCTGTATAAGATCTAGTGAATTTTCTTATAGGAGTTTATTTTGTGACATTTATGGTCGTATTTACCAAGCTCTCACTAACTTTATCAGACCAATAGCAGCTAATGCCAATGCTTTTGGTATTAGCTGCATTGGCAAGGTTAGTGAATACGACCGTTAGTGTGTTAAAACATCTAGCTAAGTATTATTAGATAATAACTAATTTATTTCCATTTATACCTAATTTTCGAAAAATATGTATTTACAAAAGTTTCAGTAAGTTTT